>CM053026.1:483058930-483269536 GCA_028564925.1 Lithobates sylvaticus
GTCTCTTGGCCCCCCCACAGTGGCAGAAAGCCAGGTCCCAGTCGCAAGTGCGATCTTTACCACTCTGGTAATTCGGCCACTGCAGTGCACGCTTTTATTATTTTGTGGTTGCATTCATGCATTCATCAGTGTGATCCTTGCCCATTATTGAAATGTATTTAAAGACTAAACTTTTTTTATATTTTTTTTATAGAGTGGGAACGGTCTGGAAACCTTGTTAGGTATTTGCTCATGGAAGGAGCAAAGTAGAGAGTAGAGTGAAATCTTGGGTATCTGTTTGTCCAACCCCCATCTCTGAAATGTGTTGTTTATTAAATATCTAGTGTAGTGAAGGAGTATCCGTAGATTTGTTTTCATACAATCGTTTCATTATCAGAACAGGCAAAGATGAAATGTCTGATGGTATCTTAACAGTACCTATATTCGAACAGAAAAAGAGATATATGGCCCATATTTGACATTCTGTGCAATTTTATTTTTTTTGCCATTCTAAGCTAATCAGGCTAAAAACAGTTTGAACTATTTTGTACCAAAAGTTGGCTGAAATTCGAGAAGTAATACATTTGAGAAGTATTACATTTCACAAAAAAAAACCTTAACGTGGTTGTAAACCCTTACATATACTCAGTGACGGGATAGCCTTAGGTGATCCACAAAGATGAAATAAATCCTCCTTTATAAGTTTTACCTGTTTATATGATGCTATTTCTCCTGTAGATCATTCTAAAACACACAGATCAAAGAATTTTGCAGTAAAAAGCAGGGAATAGTGATCAGACATCACACACACCGCAGAGCTAAAGCGCAGAGCTCCGTGAAATCTGATACCTGATTGAAGGAAAGGGACACACCCCCTCTAACAGGCTCATATCTGTGTGCTGGGGGAGGGGGCGTGTCGTCTCCTGGGATGCTGAGGTGTCAAGTTCTTTCAGTGACTCTGCAGATAGCAGAGAGATCAGAGAGAAGCCACACTGAATTCAGGCTAGTACATATTATAGAATGATGTAATTTGTTAATTTTTCATGTTTGAGGTTTATAACCACTTTAAATGGTAAGTCCTGCTAATGATATTTTTTCTAGTTATGACTGCGTTTTTGTTTCTGTTTGGTAGTATATGGCCACTAGCATGACCATTAGGACCATTACTCTAATGTCATCTCTACTCTCCTTGCAGATACAATAACACAAACATTTAGCATTTACTTTTTTTCTCAGGCTGGAATTGTTAACATATGCACAATTCATTACTTGAAAAATAAATAAATAGTTTCTGTTTCAGTTATGCCCCTAAATATACAGTTGTGCTCATAAGTTTACATACCCTGGCAGAATTTGATTTCTTGGCCATTTTTCAGAGAATATGAATGATAACACAAAAACCTTTCTTTCACTCATGGTTAGTGTTTGGCTGAAGTCAATTATTATCATCAATCAACTCTGTTTACTCTTTTTAAATCATAATGACCCTGTTTAAAAAAGTTTTTTACATACCTCAGTTCTTAATACCGTGTATTGCCACCTTTAACATCAATGACAGCTTGAAGTCTTTTGTCGTATTTGTGGATGAGGCTCTTTATCTTCTCAGATGGTAAAGCTGCCCATTCTTCTTGGCAAAAAGCCTCCAGTTCCTGTAAATTCTTGGGCTGTCTTGCATGAACTGCATGTTTGAGATATCCCCGGAGTGGCTCAATAATATTGAGGTCAGGAGACTGAGTTGGCCACTCCAGAACCTTCACTTTATTCTGCTGTAGACAATGACGGGTCGACTTGGCCTTGTGTTTTGGTTTATTGTCATGTTGGAATGTCCAAGTACATCCCATGTGCAGCTTCCTGGCTGATGACTGCAAATGTTCCTCCAGTATTTTTTGATAACATACTGCATTCATTTTGCCATCAATTTTGACCAAATTTCTCGTGCCTTTGTAGCTCACACATCCCCAAAACATCAGCGATCCACCTCAGTGTTTCACAGTAAGAATGGTGTACCTTACATTCAAGGCCTTGTTGACTCCTCTCCAAATGCAGCGTTTATGGTTGTGGCCAAAAAACTCAATTTTGGTCTCATCACTCCAAATGACTTTGTGCCAGAAGGTTTGAGGCTTGTCTCTGTCCTTTTTGGCGTATTGTAAGTAGGATACTTTGTGGCATTTGGGCAGTAATGGCTTTCTTCTGGCGACTCGATCATGCAGCCCATCTTTCTTCAAGTGCCTCCTTATTGTGCATCTTGAAACAGCCACACCACATGTTTTCAGAGAGTCCTGTATTTCACCTGAAGTTATTTGTGTGTTTTTCTTTGCATCCCGAACAATTTTCCTGGCAGTTGTGGCTGACATTGTAGTTGGTCTACCAGACCTTGGTTTGGTTTCAACAGAACCCCTCATTTTCCACTTCTTGATTAGAGTTTGAACACTGCTGATTGGCATTCTCAATTCCTTGGATATTTTTTTATATCCCTTTCCTGTTACATAGTCATACAGTTTAACTACCTTTTTCCGCAGATCCTTTGACAATTATTTTGCTTTCCCCATGACTCAGAATCCAGATACGTCAGTGCAGCACTGGTTGAAAGATGCAAGGGTCTGTCAGGAGTCCAGAAACGAATTGACCTTTTATACACACTAATTACAAGCAAACAGATCACAGGTGAGGATTGTTACCTTTAATATCCATTCAAATCCCTTTGTGTCCACTTGTGTGCATGTTATCAGGCCTAAATCACCAGGGTATGTCAACTTTTGATCATGGTCATTTGGGTAGTTTCAATCGTTATGATTTAAAAAGAGTAAACACAGTTGATTGATAATAAATGGCTTCAGCCAAACACTAACCATGAGTGAAAGAAATGTTTTTGTGTTATCATTCATATTCTCTGAAAAATGGCAAAGAAATCATAAATTGTGCCAGGGTATGTAAACTTATGAGCACGACTGTACATCAAATAAATGAGTAAACATCCAAAACATAAACTGTGAATATGCATAAAGTGCTTCAAATAAACACAAATCTTTTCTTGTGTCCCTTTTCCTGATTTCACACAGTGGTGAAAAATAGTGAAGGATACTCTATATTTTTACAATAGCAAATATATTATAAAAATCTCTTTGAATTTCCTTTTCTCATGAAATGGTGAAAAGTTCATATATACTGTTCCACATTTTGTGCCAATCCATATAAATCATACACTATCGTTCATAAATGCGATCACCTCCACATTTAACCTCTCGATCCCAAGCCAAACTGCCTTTTCCCCACATAGGGGTGCACAGACAGGTTCCTCTGCAATCCTCCTTCTTTTTATTCCTAGGTGTTACAGACTACACCACAATATTGGTGTATGGCCCTTTAATTCCTCGATAATGCCACTATGGGCAACTCACGCAACACAGGATAACCTCATAGTGTAGTAGTTTAAACCAATCACAGTTTATTAAAACATATTGAATTTACATAGGTAAAAGAATGACGGCTTGTATTATTAACAGCGGGGCGTACGGCTCCAAAGTTACAGAGTTACAAAAATAGTAGCTTCTGACTTTATTCTTTTTATGTTTTTTATGTTTTTTTTTAGTTTTTTGATTTTTACTTTAAGAAAAAAGTTGTGAAAAAAAAAGTAAAATAAAAATGTAAAGCAACAATACAGAGCCATAAATATAAAGAGCACTAGATGAAATAAAAGTAAGCAACCTTATTTAAGAAAAAACACATTATAAATGAAGACCATAAAAGAGCAGCTAAGCAAAATTAAGAGCTTCTGCTTTTTTGAAACGTTGCTAATAGTGAAATTGGTAATTTGTAAAATCAATTTCATCTACATCATTTCACTCACGCCCAGTATTAAAACAATCTTTCAAAATGTCCCTTTAACTTTCTACCCAAAGAATACACATGCTCATATAGAAACTGCAGCTGAAAGCTCCATTTTTAAACACATATTGCAATTGAGTATAAACTGATTGCTGTATGATTGCTAGGTATTCTAACATCAACCATGACATTGTTTTAGAACATATTAATTGTTCTTGCTATTTTGATGTCTCTGCTTTTCTGAATGGTTTGTGCCACTATTGCATGTGTTTAATCCTCTTTGAAAAACTCTCCTTGTCAGCATTTATACTGCTTTGAAGTTGGATCTACTATTACTGGCAACAATAAGATTGTCACAAACATTTCTTGGCTTGTTAGCAAAGTTTATTATTCTGCTGCTCATAATATGAGAATGAGCTTTTTGTTAATATAATAGCTGGTAGTGACCTAATTTTAAAGGAACACTAAATGCATGGTAATCACAGACTTGGCATTGCTTCTCTCTATTTAATACCCCGATTCTTCTAACTATGAAATTTCTTCTTCGCTGCACACACTTTTGTTGCTCTCGATGAATCATTTTGTTCAAATGCATGTTTATTTTAATCTGTGCACTCATTTGTACCTTTCTGGATATCTCCATAATTTTGTTCTATTCTGACATGTGCGTAGGCAGGAAGATTATTCATTCTTTTCACTATGCCATAAGCAGGAATTGTTCAGATTATCATTTCTTTCATAAAATCCTCTCTAAAAGTGTGAAAAGGAGTGACTAAAACTCTGTATCTCATACTGCAACAAAATTATATTGGACAGTTCAATTCATATTTATATTACATCCAAAGAATCTAAAGCACAGATGTAAATGGTGCCTGTGATAGAAACTTATAATTAACATTAGGGACGAGCATCGGGTTCAGGTTGAAGATACGCTCAACTCAAACCCAGCCTGTTTGCAGTTCAGTGAAAGGGGGAACAAACTGACCCTATCTGACTAGTTTGTCCTCCTGAACCCCCAGCTGATGTATGCAAATATCAGCTGGAAGTCTGTCATTTTGTGACAGTGGCTGCCAGCTGGTGTATGTAAACAAACAGTCCAGGAAATCTGGGTGACATCATTGACTGAATATGGTCATGACCATATACAGTATTGCCTGAATATAGTCATGACTATATTTGGTCCATAACATCACCCAACATCCCTGGCAATGGATCTGTCATTTGCGATGGGAGTAGTAGCATGTGTACATTTTGTGTCAGAGGGTCTATTTTGTGGTGGGTCAACATCAGCAGGTCATCACGATTGACATGTATCTGCATAGCTGGACAACGTGTGTGACATTGGATATACATGGGGGTGAGGGGGGTCTGCATTTTTTTTTTTTTTTTTTTTAATAAAGGCCTTTTTTAATGATGTGTGTATTTTTATTAACTTTTTCACTTTTTATTGTAACAAGAGGTACTATGGATCACAGGCCGGTGTGTTTACATTCAAAAGCCATCCAAGGATCTGTCATTTTCAACGGGAGCAATGGTAGGTAAACATCATCACAGGCCGGTGTGTTTACATTTAAAAGCCATCCAAGGATCTGTCATTTGCGATGGGAGCAGTGGCAGGCAAACATCATCGGGCAAACATCGTTGCGTGGCGAGCTGTCATATCAGTAGGTGAATACTGTTGGGTAGAGGGTCATTATGATTGACATGGATACTATAAACTGAAAACAGAAAGAATAAGGAGTATAATCTTCACATGAATGCCATCGCGTTTGGGACGTTTGCTTGTTAGTGAAGGTAGCAGCATTGCAATTTAGAATTAACGAGCATCTCACTAACATACGCAAAAGAATTTGTCATCATAGCTCTGCCATTTTGCTACCAAACATCACAGGGAACCTTCTTGCCTTAAGGTCATTAGTATTGATAGGTTTGTGGCGGCACATTGGAGGGGTAGTAATAACGTATGTGAAACATCCAAACGTGAAACATATTTGATTTTAGAGCTCCAGTCCCATTCTCCCCAGGGACTTAATGTAGGATGGGATATTAACTGATTTATCAACAACAGCTAAACTGCAGATACATTTTTATGTGTCTCTTATTTCCGGTTTTTATTCATTTTTTTTAATTGCTTCTTTCTTAGTGAGATTTACATATTATTTTATTATTAACATATTTTTATATTTTTTTGATTATGTGATTTGTATTTAACATTTATTTTCATTCTTGGTGTTAATTATGTTTTTTGTGTTTTTAATTAAATTTGGGTCTTTATATAGGATTTATGCTTCTATTCCATTTTTTTATATCTGGTGGTAAATGATTGCGATTGTCTCCAGATGGTAGGGGTGTTGAAAACAATTGTTTAATCAATGCATTACGATTCAACCTTACACAATTATGCATCGATGCAGAGAATGGCTGAATCGCAATTGCATCGATGACGTCATCCTGTCGCTCCCCTCCCTCCCTCCTCTCTGTATGTCACACACTGTGGGGATCTATCGCTGTGTCACTGAGCTGGCATTTGAAATGCCCGGGGTGGCCACTCACCAGTGCCTGGATCACATACAGCGGACAAGTCCCGCTGTGTCATGGAGCTTGGATTTCAATATCCCGGTGGTCGTTGTAACAAAGTCCCACCTCCTAGACCAGCTTCTGTGATAGGCAGCATACTGATCCAATGCCGGGAAATTTAATGAGTGTGCCGTCCATTACAGAAGTCGGTCTAGGAGGTGGGATTTTGTTACAGCGGCCGCCAGGATATTGAAATCCAAGCTCCAGGAGATGCTCTCTGTGTATGACCCAGGCACTAGTGAGTCTGCACTAATGGGCACAGTGAGTCTGCATTGATGGGTGGGCACAGTGAGGCTGCATTGATGGGCACAGTGAGTCTGCATTGATGGGCACAGTGAGGCTGCATTTGATGGGCACAGGTGAGACTTCATTGATGGGCACAGTGAGGCTGCATTGATGGGCACAGCGAGGCTGCATTGATGGGCTCTGCCTTATTTGATGCGCACAGTGAAGCTGCATTGATAAGCACAGAGAGGCTGCATTTAATAGGCACAGTGGGGCTGCATTTGATGGGCACTGATGGGGCTGCATTTAATGGGCATAGCAAGGCTGCATTGATGGGCACAGTGAGGCTGCATTTAATGGACACAGTGAGGCTGCATTGGATTGGCACAGTGAGGCTGCATTGATGGACACACTAAGGCTGCATTGATGGGCATAGTGAGGCTGCATTTGATGAGCACAGTGAGGCTGCATTTGATGGGCACAGTAAGGTTGCATTTATGGGGACAGGGAGGCTGCATTGATGGACACAGTGAGGCTGAATTTGATGGGCACTGCCTCATTTGATGGGCACAGTGGGGCTGCATTTGATGGGCACAGTGAGGCTGCATGTAATGGACACAGTGAGGCTGCATTGATGGGCACTGCCCCATTTGATGGACACAATTGGGCTGTATTAATGGACACAGTGAGGCTGCATTGATGGGCACAGTGAGGCTGCATTTGATGGGCACATTGAGGCTGCATTTGATGGGCACATTGAGGCTGCATTGATGGGCAAAATGAGGCTGCATTTCATGAGCACAGTGAGGCTGCATTTGATGGGCACAGTAAGGTTGCATTTATGGGGACAGTAAGCCTGCATTTGATGGGCACATTAAGGCTGCATTTGATGGGCACATTGAGGCTGCATTGATGGGCACAGTGAGGCTGCATTTGATGAGCACAGTGAGCCTGCATTTGGTGGGCACAGTAAGGTTGCATTTATGAGGACAGTGAGGCTGCATTGATGGGCACAGTGAGGCTGCATTTGATGGGCACTGCCTCATTTGATGGGCACAGTGGGGCTGCATTTGATGGGCACAGTGAGGCTGCATTGATGGGCACAGTGAGGCTGCATTTAATGACCAGAGTAAAGCTGCATTGATGGGCACAGTGAGGCTCCATTGATGGGCACAGTAAGGCTGCATTGATGGGCACAGTTAGGCTGCATTGATGGGCACAGTGAGGCTGCATTTAATGGGCACAGTGAGGCTGTATTTGATGGGCACTGTCCCATTTGATGGGCACAATTAGGCTGTATTGATGGACACAGTGAGGCTGCATTGATGGGCACAGTGTGGCTGCATTTGATGGGCACAATGAGGCTGCATTGATGGCTACAGTGAGGCTGCATTTGATGAGCACAGTGAGGCTGCATTTGATGGGCACAGTAAGGTTGCATTTATGGGGACAGTGAGGCTGCATTTATGGGCACAGTGAGTTTGCATTTGATGGGCACTGCCTCATTTGATGGGCACAGGGGGGCTGCATTTGATGGGCACAGTGAGGCTGCGTTGATGGGTACAGTGAGGCTGCATTTAATGGGCAGAGAGTGGCTGCATTAAATGGGCACAGTGAGGCTGCATTGATGGTCACAGTGAGGCTGCATTGATGGGCACAGTGAAGCTGCATTTGATGGCACAGTGAATCTGCATTTGATAGGCACAGTGATGCTGCATTGATGGGCATTGATGAGGCTGCATTGAAGGGCACAGTGGGGCTGCATTTGATGGGCACAGTGAGGCTGCATTTTGATGGGCACAGTGAGGCTGCATTTAATGGCCAGAGTAAAGCTGCATTGATGGGCACAGTGAGGCTCCATTGGTGGGCACAGTAAGGCTGCATTGATGGGCACAGTGAGGCTGCATTTAATTGGCACAGTGAGGCTGCATTTGATGGGCACTGCCCCGTTTGATGGGCACAATTAGGCTGTATTGATGGACACAGTGAGGATGCATTGATGGGCACAGTGAGGCTGCATTTGATGGGCACAATGAGGCTGCATTGATGGCTAGAGGGAGGCTGCATTTGATGAGCACAGTGAGGCTGCATTTTATGGGCACAGTAAGGTTGCATTTATGGGGACAGTGAGGCTGCATTGATGGGCACAGTGAGTTTGCATTTGATGGGCACTGCCTCATTTTATGGGCACAGGGGGGCTGCATTTGATGGGCACAGTGAGGCTGCGTTGATGGGTACAGTGAGGCTGCATTTAATGGGCAGAGAGAGGCTGCATTGAATGGGCACAGTGAGGCTACATTGATGGTCACAGTGAGGCTGCATTGATGGGCACAGTGAATCTGCATTTGATAGGCACAGTGATGCTGCATTGATGGGCATTGATGAAGCTACATTGAAGGGCACAGTGAGGCTGCATTTGATGGGCACTGGTGAGGCTGCATTTATTGGGCACTGATACTACTGCATTTGATGAGCACTGGTGAGGCTGCATTTGATGGGAACAGTAAGGCTGCATTTGATGTGCACTGATGAGGCTGCATTTGATGGGCACTGGTGAGGCTGCATTTGATGGGCACTGGTGAGGCTGCATTTGATGGGCACTGATGGGTTTTTGATAAAAAACCATGGGCAGTAATTGTAATGCATCGTGATGCATTGCAGAATCACATTGAATCGTTGACATGATAATCATAATCAAATTGAATACAGTAGTGAGACCAGTTAAGATGTGCAGCTATACTAGATGGTATGTGCTATCTGATATTGCATTATTTATAATTGATATGGATTTGCTGTCCCTGGCAACGCTTTACGGGATCCAATTTTATTTTATTTTATTTTTTTTTTTATTTTTTTTATTTTGTCACTTTTCAGATTGCCTGGTTTGTGAGCATTTGCAGAGACCGATTTGGCTTAACAGCCTTATTTGGAAATCGGCCGATTTATTGCATTGTTCCTGTCCCGGACTTTGGCAACATGGCCACCATCTAAATGGCAGTGTATTCCGTTATGGGAAACAGCATAGGGCCTCTAGTGCATACCACAACAATATCTGTGTGCTTTTTTTTCCAGCCTTTGACGGCAGCAAGTAGTACATACTCCAAGCCAGGCTCCAATAGTATGGCCACAGTTTATTCCTTTATAGGAAATAGTGTTGGGCGGCCACTAGTGTATACCAGAGCAACATGGCCATTGATTTTTTGATCCAGTTTTTTATTTTTGATGGCGGTGGGCAACACACACCCGCTGGAGAGAATTGGTGGGTTAGTCTTATAAATATAGCTCAGATATTATCCACCGCTATACTCCTTTATGCCTTGATAATGTTTGAACGAAACTAGTCGGGAGGAGCTACAGCAGTGACCTTATCACACCCGCTGGGTTGCCGTGAATGTGATTGATTGTTTTATATGAGATTTTACTTCTGTCTTCTTTTAAGTAGTTTTAACCTTCATTAAAAAGCCTGGATTTTTGATTACTACATTATGAGTTCCTCCTTTGTCCCTCCTTTTTTCTGAGCACATGAATGGTTTACTTGATTGATACATTGTTATGAATTTGTGCACCATATATTGATAGTGCAACACATTTTTCATTAATATTAATATGTATAATGTTTATGTGGACATTTTGTGAGTGCAGTTGTCACTGAGAAATTATTATGTTTTACTATTTGGTGACACTTTTGCGCAATGTATTTTTTGGTTTAGCCTTTAACTGTTTTGCAACCATGGACTGCCTGCTGTCAGATGGAAGTGATTGGGTGTTTGTACAACTATTCAAATGCTTCCAGGAACATTCGTCCCTACCCTGGACGCACCCCCACCATGTTTCCTTGGGTCCGTACTTTCAATAGTGGACCTGGAACTGGCATGGCAGATGTCAATGGCAAAAGGGGATGGCAGCCAGCAAACATCAGTTCATTGATCTCTCCTACCTAGTAAGAACTGGGAAAGCAACATGTAAAATGTCACTTCTGGTTTTCACTGTCACCTTCACTAGAGGGCAGGTGAGACATCATACCCCTGATGTCTCAATAAGGAGAACCTGTCATGCCAAAATAGTATTACGTAGGGGGCTTTTTGTCCCCATGAATTAAAAAAAAAGTTTAGTGTAAAATAAAGGATAAAAAATAAAGTTACACCCAAGCACTTAAAACCCCACAAAAATGGGGAGCCCCCGATACACGCACATACACATGTAAGCACATAAGTAAGGGGATTGTATGCAAGAATACATTTATTGAGCTACTACAAATCACATCACATTCCAGAGTAAGAGCAACAATTCTAGGCCTATTACTCAAGGTTAACTTTAAACTGAGTACCTGAAGTGTTAAAGCATCACGTATAGAAAATGTAAGGTTCCAAAGTTTGTCACTGCTTCACAGGTGCATGCAATTTGTCAAAAATCTTGGCATGTTGAGTATCTATTTACTCAGTGCAACCTCATCTTTTGTATTTTGCTAAACAATTGGGTAATATTTTACTTTTGCTTTCCCTAAAATTATTATTATTATTGTTTACTGTGATTGTGCGCTTGATAAACCGTAAACAAAATATTGCAACTGCCACTATTTTATTCTACAGGGTCTATGCTTTTAGAATATATACAGTTTTGGCAATTTTAAGTAATCTGCTAAACATGTGCGCAAAGCATAGGGGGCGCACGGGCGCCGCTCCCCTCCCCCCCAAATCTGGTCACCAAAAAATAAATAAAAAATAAAACAAGGTCCTTTAAGTGCACTGTGTACGGGCGCCGGACACAGTGCACTATCGGCAGCGTGACGTCTATGCAATCACGTGTAGGTGAGACGCCTCATTTGCCTGGTTTTGGGAGTCCTTGTGGCGCAAAGCAATGCGCCGCAACACTCCCATCTTACAGCATTCTCCTTGTTGTAGGGTTTTCTATTGGCACTGCCGTAGGACATGGGTGGTGCTTTCCCGGAGTCACTTCCCTGAGCGGCGCCTCCTCCTTGAGTCTTGGCCGGACCGGTAAGCACCGGCGGCAAGTTGCTTACTGCCTTTTAGCTGGTGCGGATGGGCTTCAAACTAGGCATAAAACTGCTGGAGCAAGATATCAGTGCAGGGAAGGGAAGTGTGATTGGTTGCGTGGGCTTAGGAAGGAACTCATCATGTGATGTGTTTGTTGGCTGGTGGTGCACTTCAGACTACAGATGCTGTCCCTGACTCCCAGACTAGTCCCTGTGTGTTGCTGCTGCTGGCAGAGGTGCATCACTGGGAACCCCTCATAAAGAGTACAGCAGCAGGTGTCCAGACCCTTGAACTGAGCACAGGGATGGTGGGAGCCCCTCATAATGGGCACAGCAGGTGTACAGACCTGGGAACTCAGCACAGGTATGGTTCTGGGTGGACTGACCCTTTAAGCTGAGCTGCAGCATTTTCTGAATGTACTGATTCTGCGCAGCGTGAGAATATTATATTTGTTTACACTCAGCAGCACGAGTATATGGGCAGATCCTCATTTTTGTCGGTAACATTCCATCATAATCTGTCAGCTTTTTTTCCCTCCGCGGCCTATTTTTAACCACTTCAGCCCCGGACCATTTGGCAGCCAACAGGACCAGAGGTCTTTTTTCAATTTCGCACTGCACTACTTTAACTGGTAATTGCGCGGTCATGCAATTTTGTAACCAAACGAAATTTGCGTCCTTTTCTTCCCACAAATAGAGCTTTCTTTTGATGGTATTTGATTGCCTCTGTGATTTTTATTTTTTGCGATATAAACGGAAAAAGAGCGAAAATTTGAAAAAAAAAAGAGATTTTCTACTTTTTGTTATAAAAAAAATCTAATAAACTCAATTTTAGTCAAACATTTGGGCCAAAATGTATTCAGCCACATGTCTTTAGTAAAAAAAATGCCAATAAGCGTATATTTATTGGTTTGCGCAAAAGTTATAGCGTCTACAAACTAGAGTACATTTTCTGGAATTTACACCGCTTTTAATTTATGACTGCCTATTTCATTTCTTGAGGTGCTAAAATGGCAGAGAAGTACAAAACCCCCCCAAATGACCCCATTTTGGAAAGTAGACACCCCAAGCTATTTGCTGAGAGGCATGTTGAGCCCATTGAATATTTTTTTTTTTAGTCCCAAGTGATTGAATAAAGACAAAAATAAAAAAGATTTTTTTTTTTTTCAAAAAGTTGTCACTAAATGATATATTGCTCACACATGCCATAGTTATATGTGGAATTGCACCCCAAAATACATTTTGCTGCTTCTCCTGAGTATGGGGATACCACATGTGTGGGACTTTTTGGGAGCCTAGCCGCGTACGGGGCCCCGAAACCCAAGCACCGCCTTCAGGATTTCTAAGGGTGCAAATTTTTGATTTCACTCCTCACTACCTATCACCGTTTCGAAGGCCATAAAATGCCAAAATAGCACAAAACCCCCCCAAATGACCCCATTTTGGAAAGTAGACACCCCAAGCTATTTGTTGAGAGGCATGGTGAGTATTTTACAGCTCTCATTTGTTTTTGAAAATGAAGAAAGTAAAGAAAAAAAAAAATTTTTTTTTTTCTTTTTTTCAATTTTCAAAACTTTGTGACAAAAAGCGAGATCTGCAAAATACTCACCATACCTCTCAGCAAATAGCTTGGGGTGTCTACTTTCCAAAATGGGGTCATTTTGGGGGGTTTTATGCCATCTGGGCATTCCATGGCCTCCGAAACTGTGATTGGCAGTGAGAAGTGAAATAAAAAAATTACACCCTTAGAAAGCCTGAAGGCGGTGATTGGTTTTTGGGGTTCCGTACGCAGCTAGGCTCCCAAAAAGTCCCACACATGTGGTATCCCCGTACTCAGGAGAAGCAACAGAATGTATTTTGGGGTGTATTTCCACATATGCCCATGACATGTTTGAGCAATATATCATTTAGTGACAACTTTTTGTAAAAAAAAATATATATATTTTTTTTTTTTCATTATTCCATCTCTTGGGACAAAAAAAAAAAATATTTAATGGGCTCAACATTGCTCTCATCAAATAGCTTGGGGTGTCTACTTTCCAAAATGGGGTCATTTGGGGGGGGTTTGAACTGTCCTGGCATTTTATGCACAACATTTAGAAGCCTATGTCACACGTCACCCACTCTTCTAACCACTTGTAGACAAAGCCCTTTCTGACACTTTTTGTTTACATGAAAACATATTTTTTTTTTTGCAAGAAAATTACGTTGAACCCCCAAACACTATATATAATGTTAAAGCAAAGGCCCTACAGATTAAAATGGTGGGTGTTGCATTTTTTTTTTTTTCCACACAGTATTTGCGCAGCGATTTTTCAAACGCATTTTTTGTGGAAAAAAAAATACACTTTTTTTTATTTTAATGCACTAAAACACACTATATTGCTCAAATTTTTGATGAAATAAAAAATATGATCTTAGGCCGAGTACATGGATACCAAACACGACATGCTTTAAAATTGCGCACAAACACGCAGTGGCGACAAACTACATACATTTTTAAAAGCCTTTAAAAGCCTTTACATGATACCACATTAGATTCACGGAGGAGGTCTACTGCTAAAATTACTGCCCTCGATCTGACCTTCGCGGTGATACCTCACATGCATGGTGCAATTGCTGTTTACATATGACGCCAGACCAACGCTTGTGTACGCCTTTGCGCAAGAGAAGGGGGGGCAGGGGTGCTTTTTTTTTTTTTTTTTGTTTTTTTTTTATTTATTTAGCTTTTTTATTTTATTTTTAAACTGTTCCTTCCATTTTTTTTCTTTGTTATGATTTTTATTGTTATCTCAGGGAATGTAAATATCCCCTATGATAGCAATAGGCAGTGACAGGTACTCTTTTTTTGAAAAAATTGGGGTCTATTAGACCCTAGATCTTTCCTCTGCCCTCAAAGCATCTGACCACACCAAGATTGGTGTGATAAAATGCTTTCCCAAATTCCCAATGGCGCGGTTTATATCCGGGAGGGGGGACATTCCCTCCCACTGCTTGTAAAAGCAGTCTAGAGGCTAATTACCCGCTAGAATTGCTTTTACATGAAAGCCGATCACTGGCTGAAAAGAATGATACCAAGATGATACCTAAACCTGCAGGCATCATTCTGGTATAACCATTCAAAGTCCAGCAACATACTGGACATATATTGTAATCTTTTTTTTTTCATGCAGCCTCTTGGCTGAACGAAAAAAAGAGATTGATTGGTGGGTATGCCCACCATTAGAATACCTCCCTTCATCCACCCACTTCTAATGATGGGCATACATGCACCATTTATATATGCCGATGCATGGGGGCATCCTCCCGCAAAAGTTATGCCGTGTACACACGGTCGGAATTTCGACCGTATGTACGTGGCATTAGGAGCCAATCGCTCCCCCCCCCCCCTGCTGCCCCCATGCTTCGGCATATATGCTCTTTTTTTTAACTGTGGTGGTGAAATCACCTCCTACAGCGTTGGAGTCGCGGCTTTATGTATCGTGGGAGCAAACGCTGTTGCTGTCAAGATAAATAAATCCGCGTTGCAACTGAATGGCGCACCTGAAAACAAAAAAATGCTTAACACTAAAACACAGTAAACAAAATTACATACCTGAAAAGCAAGCATGATAAAACATGATAAAACATAATAAAACATTGCAGAATAGAATGGAGTAAAAAAAGAGCAACAATAGAGAGAGAATAGAGTGAGAGAGAGAACAATAAAACGACAACTATTTTTTTTTTTTTTTTTTTTTTTTTGAGATTCACAGGTAAAAAAGCTCCTGACTGAAGCGACTGAATCAAAACGCTACCACAAAAAAAATGTTAGCGATCGCAGGGATCAGGCCTGACTCTGCGAACGCTGCAGTTATGTGTGCTTAGTGTTTTGTAAGTGACAGTGATCGATCGATACTGCACTTGGGTGGGCTGGGCTGGGCTGGGCGGAGGGGGAAAACGCAGGTGCTAGCAGGTATCTGGGCTGATCCCGCTAACAATGCGGTTTTTTTTGGAACCCTAAACTGCTGGGACGCTAGTATAGATCTGATCAGATCAGATATTGATCTGTTCAGATACTGTGCCACTAAGGGAGGTGTATGCTTTGTGCGTGGGTGTTTGCGGTACTGGCACTAACCTGGGGCGACGCAGACCTTATTTGACCCTAAAACCTAATTGATATCACCCGCCGGGCGATCAGGGGGTTAAACCGTTATTGGGTAATAAATGGCGGGTGCCCTGACAGTATAAAAAACAAGCTAACTAACCAGCGTCACCCGTAACAGTAATACAAAAAAAAACTGGTTACCTAGCGACACTAATGCAGCGATCAGAAAAACGATCGCTTAGTGACACTGGCAAAAGGGGGTGAAAGGGTTAACTAGGGGCAATCAGGGGGTTAAAACCTTTATTAGGTAATATATGGGGGTACCTGACGCTATATAAAAACCTGACGGGGAACCTAAATAACGAAATAACTAACTGGCTAACCAGCGTCACCAGTGACAGTTATACAGTGATCACTGGTGAAAGGGTTAACTCTAGGGGCAATCAGGGGGTTAAAACCTTTATTTAGGTTGTAATATGGGGGTACCTGACCTATAAACCTATTTATGAACCTATATAAACATGGCGGTTACCTAAAAAAAAAAAAATGGTTACCTAGCGACACTAATGCAGCGATCAGAAAAACGATCGCTTAGTGACACTGGCAAAAGGGGGTGAAAGGGTTAACTAGGGGCAATCAGGGGGTTAAAACCTTTATTAGGTAATATATGGGGGTACCTGACGCTATATAAAAACCTGACGGGGAACCTAAATAACGAAATAACTAACTGGCTAACCAGCGTCACCAGTGACAGTTATACAGTGATCACTGGTGAAAGGGTTAACTCTAGGGGCAATCAAGGGGTTAAAACCTTTATTTAGGTTGTAATATGGGGGTACCTGACCTATAAACCTATTTATGAACCTATATAAACATGGCGGTTACCTAAAAAAAAAAAAATGGTTACCTAGCGACAGCAGTGACACTAATACAGCGATCAGAAAAACGATCGCTTAGTGACACTGGCAAAAGGGGGTGAAAGGGTTACCTGGGGGGCAATCAAGGGGTTAAACCTTTATTAGGGGGGGGGGGTAGGGGGCTACCTTGGACCTAAAACTAACTGCACTGACAGTTATTACAGTCACACTGACACTAAATGCAGTGATCAGTAAAAAAATGATCACTGCAATTAGTGACACTGTGACTGGGGGGGGGGGGGTGATCTGGGGGGTGATCTGGGGGTGACAGGGGGGTGTTTTGTGTGCCTATGTGTACTGGTGTCAGTGTACTGTTGGTGCACTAACCTTTAGATGTTCACAGCTCGGCGTTCCGGTCACATAGACCGGCGCACCGAGCGTGACATCACTTCCTCTGCCTGTGTTTTGATTGACACAGACAGAGGAAGCATCTGATTCGCCAGGAGCGATCGCGAGGGGGTGGCCAGAAACCACTGGCCGTCCCCTCATCCCGGATCGCTCCTGAAGCGATCCCGACCGTCCCCGCCGGCCGGGGGGGGGGTCCGATCGGACCCCCCACGCGCCTGAAGAATGGCACGTACAGGTACGTGGTTCTGCCTGTACGTGCCATTCTGCCGACGTATATATACAGGGGGCGGTCGGCAAGTGGTTTTACATAATGAAGCAACATCAATACACGTAGGACACCCAACGTTAAAGGTGATTTAGTCTACCAAAGCAAATACACTTTTGAAAACTGGTACTGATTAGTAGTCCAATGTTTCTCTTCTCCCTCAGCTTTTCTCCATCACTCAGCTAATGTGACACCAAAGCTGACAGAGAGGCAAGAGTGGGTCAAACAAGGATGATATACAGGCATCTGACATCCTCCTTATGAACTGATGATGCAATTGGTCGTTAGGAGATTGGCAGCTAGAAGGTTGTAATGGTATACAATGAAAACAAGTGGCTTTGTGTAACTAAAATGCAGGTTTCATCCTCCCACCGTCTTGTATACAATTTGGAAAAAAAACCTCAAGGCACCTCAGGGTGCCTGGGCACCCTGGTTGAAAAAGGCTGCCTTAAACTATGTAGTGCAAGGACCTGCCTAATTAGATACAATTGAAAGTTGTTTAGTTTTGACCACATAGTATATGGTTTTTGGTAAATCTAAAGGAAAATTGTACAATTAGATTTAACATGTATGGCCAGCATAAGTATATTTAAAGGGAAACTTAACCTACCAACTTAACTGTTCCCTAAAACAGATACATTTAGGGCCAGTTCACACCACAAAAATGTACTCCAGATACGTTCCTGATCAGTTTTTGCTCACAGTTCACACCACATGCAGTTCCAGTGCGCTTTTGATACAATTTGCTATGTTCCAGTACAGTTCTGTGCATAAAAAATGCAGCATGCTCTACTTTTTTTCTGTACTGAAACCTGACCGGAAACTGCACTGATGTGAACTAGAGCCATTGGAATACATGGAAAACACTGTGCATGCATTTTTAATGCAGAAAAAAAGCGCATGGAACTGCATCTGGTGTGAACTAACACTCAAGGGATGCCAGGAATTTCAACTGTTACAGTTACTAGTGTGCTTTTGTCAGCTCTTACCTGAACTCTCAAGCTATCAAACCACTCGTGTCATAACTGATCACATGTGCAGCACCATGGCAACTGCACATCAAACAGAGGCTAAGATGGCAGCTTCCTTGGATGTAAAGGATAGGAGGGTTTAGTTCCACTTTACCTGTTTAGTAGACATGTGCATTCGTTTTCGTCCAAATGCATTTTCGGCCGAATTTCGGGTATTTTTGTTATTGTTTTAACAAATGATAATGAACGTGCAGAATCCAAAAACTGAAAGATCCGACATAAACAAAAGCTTTACTTTCATTTTCGTTGCAACAGTTCGATATAGATAGGAGATTTGACATGACGCTGACAATAGCGATCTGTGTCTATCGAACCTGTGGTCGAATGTGCCTAACCTTAGCTCTATTAGTTCAAGATTATTCTACATAGAAGAGAGAAAAGATTCGACATAGAGAGAAAAGATTTGACATAGAGAGAAAAGATTTGAATAGAGAGAAAAGATTCGACATTATAGAGACAATAGCAAAAAAGGTTGAATGTGCCTAACCTAACTCTATTCAAGATTATTCGACATAGAGAGAAAAGATTTGACATGAAGATTCGACGAAGCAGTCACTGCGAGCGGACATTTATGGTCAAATGCTCTGCCCATAGGCTATAGAAGACTTCTAATGCTGGTTGACTAGTAATAATAATTAATAAATATAATTATTACTAGTGTCATACAACATTAGAAGTCTACTATAGCTTGTAAGCGGAACATTTGACCGGAAATGTACGATTGCGGCATCGTACAGTTTAGCTGCTCCGTTGAATCTTCTTAGAACATTCGACAGACACCATAAGCCTTCAATGACAGATTCGACCTTAATTATTTCAGCTTTTCGGACGAATGCATCTTTTAACGAAACAAAATAAATAAAAACGAATTTCGGAAGTAACTAAATAAATTTATTTTTCAGACGAAAACTAAATTTAAAAATGAAATATTTCAGTGTGCACATGTCTACTGTTTAGTCCCTTAATAAAATGTTTTTTATTTTTTGCCACTTTAATATCATGAAGTAAATGAAAGATGGTTTCTATTTTTGTATATATATTCTCTATCGTTGATGTCTTCAGTGTCGGTTGTAAGGCTACACTGCCGCATTCACTTACCCACAATGGCGACGGCAGCACCCGACAGCTGATGGAAGCATCAGCTGCAGTGCCGACATCGCTGGACTCCAGGACAGGTAAGTGTCCTATTTTTAAAAGCCAGCAGCTGCAGTATGGGAAGCTGCTGGCTTTTAATTTTTTTTTTTCTGGGCGGACCTCCGCTTTAAGGTTGAATATATTTTTATTAACCATTTTTTAAAGAAAAGCAGTTGGGGGTACAGAATAAAGAAAAACAGGTGGGCTGAATGGTACTGCCACACTTATGGTACATAGAGTTGATTTGTGGAAATGCAGGTATCACAGTGTAGTAGTTGCAGTCAATATCTTCAGCATTTAAGGTATCTATGCAGTTGGGTATACAGAGTTAAACATAAACCTGAAGTGAGGGAGGAGGGGGTAAAGTAGGAGAGAGAAGAGGGGGAAAGTGGGGTGGGGGGGGGGTATAAATATACATTTAGTGCGACTGTAGCTGTTTTCCACAACATGGATGAGCTTGGATAGTTAGGAGGCTGTTCACCAGTGCGTGGTCATCAAGACATCTGGACCATCTACACCGGTGTTGTTTCGGCCGTTAATTCTAGGGTGCTGTTCAGCTCATCCTCTAGTGATTCTATTCAATAGTCTATCCGATGTAGAATAATGCACCCAGACATACCACATTTTATGGTGTTTATCCCAGTCGTCTCCCTCTCTGGCACGCATCTCCTCCATTAACATAATCTCATTGAGAATGGTGATCCACCTATGAAGGGGGGGGTTACCTCAGATTTCCCATATTTCATGATCAGCTGTCGGGCTGCCGATAGAAAAAATAGGAGGTTGGTTTTCTGGGATTTGATTGATCCCGGTAGCATAGACAATAGGGCTATTTTAGGGGAGAGGGCAAAAGAGACATCATACATTTAATTATAAATCGCAAATATACCTTTCCAGAAGGGATGAACTCGAGTGCATTCCCACCAGATATGAAGGTATGTTCTTTGTCCTCTGTGACAGCACCAACAGGTATCAGAAGCACTGGGAAAAATCCTGCGAACCTGAGACCGGATCCCTGTACCACATGGAGAGTAACTTATAGTTTTCCTCCTGCGTGAAGCTGGAGTTTGAGGATTTGTGGGTGAATGTGAACTAGTAGAACAGAGGTAAATTTATTTTCAACTTTCTTTAAATATATACGGAAGCCTGTAATATATATAACAACTATTAGATGCCACTAATATCTACTTGAATATACTGCTATATCTACTTAAATTTCTCTTCCACAATCGGTGATGTCAGCGGGAAGTATTGATATTTTTAAAATACTCTTGGACGTGAATCTTAAACACTTTAAGACCGGGCCTATTTTTCCAACTTAAAAGGATTCTAAAGGAAATTTTTTTAAATAACAAACATGTTATACTTACCTCCACTGTGCAGCTCGTTTTGCACAGAGTGTCCCCGAACCTGGTCTTCTAGGGTCCCTCGGCGGCTGTCTCGGCTTCCCCCCGCAAGTACTTCTCACGTTCATGCGAGCTCCCTCACATGGTTAACAGCCACTTGATCAGATTAACCTGCAGTTGGAAGTCCTCTCTTAACAGTTGAAACTGAGACTTGCTTACTTCGATCAGTGCTAAGCTGTTGTCCTGTGAGCTGCCCATCCCGCAAGCTTTCTCAAGAAAGTTGTTTTCTGATTTTGTTATAGCTTTTGAGTCTGCCAGACCTCTTCCTGTCAGAGTTTCCCTCGGTTTCTAAGTGCCCTTTGATGGTGTAGGAAACTGTACTCCCTGACACAGAAAATGCAGTAAAAATTACACCTTTTAATAAAATGGTAATAAAAACATTGCCAGGGTTCCGTAGTCAAATTGGGTAGTCAGAACAAGGCAGGAAATCAGGAAGCCAGAGATCAGTGTAGACAGAGGCAGCAGACCAGAAAGGACATCAGCCAGGCAAGTCTTCAACAGGAACACAGCAGATATCCTCTAGATATATTGACCAAGGGGAAAGCATTGACAAAATAAACCAGGCAGTTAAAATAGCCAGGAGGGGCTGGCTGGGGGCTTGACTGACGAGTAGGAGATGATCAACACTGTGGAATGATGAGTACTGGCAATTAACTGACAGCTGAGCAACCTGAGCACAGAGAAGGAAGGGCCAAGAGCCCAGCCCTGACACTCTCTTTGCAATTTCTTTAAAGGAAAGACCTACAGTTTTAAGGGCTATAATGTTCTGTCTGTATTCCTTTGTTAATTAAAATTGGAAAAGCTGCGCTATAGAGTACAGAGTGCCCGACCACCATAGCTGTAGATTCTGCTTACCAGACGGCAAGCTTTAAAGGCAGATGGCTATAACCCAGCCTAGGCCTTTAAGCTTGCAGATGACCACAATGGAGATGGTAATCAGATAATACTGATCACTTCCTTCACCACGCGATCCGAGTAGGAGGACAGGCTCCATTTGTGTATGCCGGCCGGCAATCTTTTTTATGCATTGATACGACTTCTTAATTGTAAGTGTTCTCTTCCTGAGCATCCATTAAATACACATGGATATTGGGACAGAGGAAGTGATCAGTATTATCCGATTACCATCTGCATTGTGGTCATCTGCAAGCTTAAAGGCCTAGGCTGGGTTATAGCCTTCTGCCTTTAAAGCTTGCCGTCTGGTAAGCAGAATCTACAGCTACGGTGGTCGGGCACTCTGTCTGTGTGTGCATATTGCTGTGTTTTAATCAACAAGTGACTTCAATTCAATTGGTTATTTTTATTTTTTATTGATTCCCTTGGCATCTTGGTAGTTCCCTTTGAACTCAATATATTTAGACTCTGTAGCGCAGCTTTTCCAATTTTATTTGATTTTCCTGTGTTATCACACTGTATACTGCTGCTTTTTTGGCCTATTTCTTTTTATTATTGTTCTAGCACAGTTACACCCCCCCCTTCTTTCCTTTGTTAATTGCCTTTTACTCACCATTTTAACCACTTTGCACAAATCACCGTACCTGTACGTCGGTACTTGGACGCTAAATACCGTTGTTATGAAATCAGCTAGCCCCGGTATTTTCAGAAACGGCATGCAGTTCTCTTTAGGATAAAAGTGGTCTCTGTGGCAGATTCCCTGCGAGATCACTTTTATCGGGGACGGGAGAGGGGGCCCCCCTCCCGCCGCATTCTGGTCGTCTCTGCCACTTACCGCTCGTTAGAGGCAGAGACGATCCCGTCCTTTCCCCTCTGGATGCCGAGTGAGGGAAAGATGGTCCCCACCTGGATCCATAACATTAGATGGCAGCAGCGACGTCAACCGTCACTTCCGCCCAATGGTCTTAAAGGGTAAAAAAAAAAATTTTGCAAAAAAAATGACATTTCATTTTTTTTTATTGCATTTTTGTGTAAATGTGAGATCTTTTTGACGCCAAATCTCACATTTAAGAAGTCCTGTCATGCTTTTTTTTCTATTACAAGTGACCCAATTGTTTTATTTTATAAAAGGACAGTGTAAAAATAAAAAGTAAAATAAATAAGAAAAAAAAATAATAATTTAAAGCGCCCCGTGCCATCGAGCTTGCGTGCAGAAGCAAACGCATATGTAAGTCGTGCCTGCATATGAAAACGGTGTTCAAACCACACATGAGGTATCTCCATGATCGTTAGAGCAAGAGCAATAATTATAGCACTAGACCTCCTCTATAACTCAAAATTGGTAACCTGTAGAAAATTTTTAAACGTCGCCAAAGGAGATCTTTAAGTGCCAAAGTTTGTCGCCATTCCACGAGCGGGCGCAATTTTGAAGCATGACATGTTGGGTATCAATTTACTCGGCATTACATTATCTTTCACAATATAGAAAACAATTGGGCTACTATACTGTTGGACAGAGACAAGGTGCTCCAGACTCAGTGCAGTATTAAAATAATCATTTAATAGGACAACACAAGCCAAATGGCTACTCACAAGAGGCATATGAGTAAAAGATCCGGGTCACTCTTGGGTCTGGGCTGCTGTCCGTGTGGTAAGAAGCTGGCTTAGTCACAGTGCACATGGATGGTATGCCACTGGAGGATAAAATGGCGGTGGGGTGGCGGTTAAGCCTCTGTAGGTGCCTGGGACGTGGGAAAGCCAGTACGCTGCAGTTCTCTGTGGAAGTACGTGTCAGCGTGGAATGCAAGCTACGCAAACTGGAAGTGACGTATTCCAGTGGCCAATCAGAGATGCGTTTCACAGTCTCCACTGGTTCATCAAATCAGATGAAACAGTGGAGACTGTGAAACGCGTCATTTTTATGTTTAAGTTTCAATAAAAATGGGAATCATGGGGGTGTTCTAAAACTTTTAATCGGTGGTGTATGTGTATAGTATATATATTGCAAACTGTTTAACACTTTTGTAACTATGCCTTGAGGGAGGGATGGAGCTGGCATGAAATGCAGGGTCTTGTGGCATATATGTAAAACCAGGGTGAGTTTTGTGTGGACAACAACACCAACGAGACTTCTTTCACTCCTAGTGTGGTTCCCAAGCTTTTCTTTGCCCTGTACCCCTAGCAAAGGCTTGATTAATATTTTCACCCCTGCAAAAGGTATAACATTTTTGAACCACAAAGTGAACCACATACAATACTGCAGGTGAACAAATTAAACTTAAAAAATAAGTTCCAAATTGTAGGAATTTAGATTCATGATCCATTCTTCTGAAATAGCAAAATATCCACGCAGTGAAACAATAGTACATTTATGTGTAAACAATTATGTCAGATGTTGTGGTATAATGATCTTAAAAGCAAATCTCTGTCAGTTACTTTCTTTACCTATATGTTTATTCTGTTTTTCTCTCCTTATAATTAAATAAACATCAAGACTCCTATCTACGCAACACAGCCATCTACTACTACTCAAGGCACACTGGCAGCTGGCTGAGAGGTGACTTGCCTAGTACACACTATCAGGTTTTTTTTCGTTCAACCCAGCAGGTTGTACTAACTATCCGACTTTAGTACAGCGATGTCCCCTGCTGAGCTGTTGTGTTCTGACAGGGGGATGGCCCCCCCGCTAGAACACTCCGGTCAGCGCTCTCAGCCATTGGCTGCTGGTTTTCCAACATGCTCTTCCGGGTTGTGTCGGACCGGCTGCTATACACACGGGCCGAATGTCGCACTCTTTGTCGAACCTCCTGAAATTCCATACTGCACCCCCTGTGAGTGTGGGTACCCAAGATTGGGATCCCCTCACCTAGAGAAATAACCAATACAACGTCATCCTGCTATATATCACGTAAGGGACTGATTGCCAATAAACCTTTCAAGTGTGGAAGATTATGTTGCAAATGCTATGCCACAGCCTGAACCAAAGACACAAAAGACAGGACAGCAAGACAGTCTACTGTATTGTGTTCCCTTTAGCACTGTAAGTATGACCGCCATTTCATTTTCAGTGATCTAACTTAATGGACCTGAATATACTACATAGCTTTCTAACTAAACCTTTTTTCTTCTTGGGGAACATTATGGACTAATATACTGTTCTCCCTATAGGATTAACAAGAAATCAACAAAAAGTCAAGCTTTTAAAGCATGATAGACATCCCCATTATTTCCTTGTGCCTTCAAGCCATCTAGAACATGTAGCTTATCAACCACCTTCTACAAACACCTTGTTATATTTACATTCATTATTAATTTCAGTAAAGATAAGCCTCTATGTGTAGTGTCTTTTCTGTCTGGAGAAAGACGACTTTTTCCAAGAAGGTTTCAGTTATAGCATATTTGAAAATGAATTATCTATTAGGCTTACACTGTCAGAATCCACTGCTCTCCCAGTGCAGTCTTGCATATAATCCATTTTGAAGATCTCTAAAACTAAAATGTTTTGATCATTTTAGGTAGTTTGAGGTAGTGTCTGAGGTGATGTTTTCAAACCAGATGCCTCATGCGTCATAGCCATTACTTTCAGAAATACTAGTATAATAACTAATAGCATTAGCACGGCTCTGTGTGCACATTTGCTAACGAAAAAAAATGTGGCCCACCACTATGTTACCAGTTCTTTTTCTTTCTCTAAAAGCTGTCTAGCTCTTGAATGCATCAGCAATCCAATGATCTTATTATAATCATTAAATTATTGGCAGTAAATTATCTCTGGAAAGCTGCCAAATACATGCCTCTTAAAAGCCAGACGTTGTAGGCTTCTATTTTTAAACAAAATAGATGCATTCAAGCTTTAACTCTCAAAATTCTCAAAGAAAAAATTAGCTCTACAACTTCGGACTTCTTTGCTTGTTTATTGAAAGCTAATGGCCTAATACACAAAGGTTCATTATGTGATGCTTTTTCCATGTTACAAAATGTGCACACCATATTGCTTCTTCATTTTTCAGAAGATTCAACATTATGATGGATATACGTATGCCCCTTTGCCATGATCAAACCAGCTAGTATGCCTTCAAACACTTACATTGCTTTTTTCAGGAGGGATATTTAAAAGTGGAAACCCACCTTAAATTGCACCTGTGCCTATACTAGGAAAATGAATGTATTTACATATTAAATAATCAGTAACATTTTTTTTTACTTCAAGCCATCCTTTAATTCTTTACGTGTATTTAGTATTGAAGTGGAACTTCAGTAATTTTTTCATCTTTCCATTTATTAAATCTTCTGCGCTTGTTTTTTTAACTTTGGATAGTAAAACATTTTTTTTCTGCCAGTAAACACCTTATACAGCCAACTTCCTGTTTCTTGTCTGGGAAAAAAGCCTAGGCTTATGACATCATGCACAGCTCTCTCTCTCACTCTCGTGAGAGTTTGCCAGGAAGGGAGGGGGGGTGAGTTATAAGAGGACCAATGAGAGCTGCAGAGCTGGAGGTGTGCCTCTGTGTGTCTGTGTAAATCCAGGAAGTGAACAGGCAGCAGCTTCAGCTGCCCACAGTTAAAATGATTGCAGCCAGACTTAGTGCAGGGAGATTTCTGCAGCATATTTGGTAAGTACAGGATCACAGTATATGTAAAATAATATGCAAAGTGGTTGGAGGGAAGGTTCAGAATGGCAAAGATTTTTTTATTACAAATTATGTGAACAGACTGCAGTTTCTCTTTAAGTAATTACCTCTCAAACAAAAAAAAAAAAACTCTACAAATCAGGTGTCAATTGGATTCCAACAGTTAAGAAAAATCTGCTGTATGTTTACATTAGAAGGCTCGGGAAGCAGAAGAAAGGTGCTCCTAAAACAGTAGGTTTTCTCAGGTCTTAAAGAAGTTGTAACCCTAAAAAAAAAAAAAAAAAACACATGCTGCCTGTTCCTGTCTTCCCCTATGTAAACTGACCATGTTTATCATGGCTGCTGATCACTGATAGCGTGGTCAGTTTACATGAATCCATCATACAGCTATCTCCTTAGTGTCTCTGCATCTCCCTCACTCCCCCTCCCTCTCTCCCTATCAGTTCCATAGTCTGTATGAGAGCCGATCTCCTCCCCACCCTGCCCCTACCCTCTCCTCTCCTGCCTGTGTAATTCTACCCTGCAACTGCTCCAGTGCTTGTAAAGTAAACAAATATGTATTAATTAATATGATCCTCTCTGTTTTAGGTCCCTGTTCGGAACAGTGTGTGTGTTTTCCTTAAATTAGAATGCTAAATACCTTCTTTGCAGAGCCCTGCTGTGCAGACACGTGACCTCCCTTTGCTAGCTTGCATTCATCAGAGGGAAAGCTCAGCCCCTCCCACCGTACTCCCTTATTTGGGAAGGGAAGCAGAGGGAGGCCACATGACAGGACAGTGGGGTTCTGCAAAGAAGTTCATCTAGTTCAATCAACAGAAAAAAAAACAGAAAGCCTCTATACAGTGCCTTGAAAAAGCATTCATACCCCTTGAAATTTTCCACATTTTGTCATGTTACAACCAAAAACGTAAATTTATTTTATTGGGATTTTATGTGATAGGCCCCTTTCACACTGAGGCCTTTTTCAGGCGTTTTAGCGCTAAAAATAGCGCTTGAAAAAACGCATCAAAACTGCCTCCCATGCATCTCAATGTGTGCTTTCACACTGAGGCGTTGCGCTGGAGGGGCATTGAGAAAAGTCCTGCAAGCAGATTTTTTTTAGCTTGTTTCTAGCGCTAAAAAAAGGGCTTCAAAAACGCCCAAGTCCATTGAACATAATGTAAAGCGCTTTAAAAGCGCCTTAAAAGCGCCTGAAAAACGTCCAAGCCAGTACACTGAAGCAGAGAAAAGGTCCCATGACCGCAGTGAAGTGTAGCATGCTGGGATATAAGGAAGTGCTGTTGTGGGGGGTTGAGGAGGAAGACCAGGAAGTATGGACGCTGCAGACAGGAGGATGCAAGCCAGCAGGGCAGAAAATGTGGCCAGATCATCCAGGTCCAGAGGCTCAACAATTGAACCAGAAGAATTTATAGAATCAGTGCGGGAACACCCAGAGCTTTGGGATACAAAAAATACACTCTATGCTAACCGCAGCAAAAAAATAGTAGCATGGGAGAGCATTGCTGAACAGCATATTCTTGACTGGCATGACCTTCCAAGAAAACAACAATCTGCAAAAAGTGAGTACAAATTCCATAATCCTTGTCAGATATGCAGGATTGTGATTGTAAACCCAAAAAGTTCAACCCCAAAACGTTCCTAATCCCATTTAGAGTAGTCACAAGTCCCAAAAAATCAACCGCAAAACAGTCCTAATCCCATTTAGAGTAGACCCAAGTCCCAAAAAATCAAGCCCCAAAAAGTCCTAATCCCATTTAGAGTAGTCCCAAGTTCAAAAAGTTCAACCGCAAAACAGTCCTAATCCCATTTAGAGTAGTCCCAAGTACCAAAAAATCAACCCCAAAACAGTCCTAATCCCATTTAGAGTAGTCCCAAGTCCCAAAAAGTTCAACCGCAAAACATTCCTAATCCCATTTAGAGTAGTCCCAAGTCCCAAAAAATCAACCCCAAAACAGTCCTAATCCCATTTAGAGTAGTCCCAAGTCCCAAAAAATCAACCCCAAAACATTCCTAATCCCATTTAAAGTAGTCCCAAGTCCAAAAAAGTTCAACCGCAAAACAGTCCTAATCCCATTTAGAGTAGTCCCAAGCCCAAAAAGTTCAACCGCAAAACATTCCTAATCCCATTTAGAGTAGTCCCAAGTCCCAAAAAGTTCAACCGCAAAACAGTCCTAATCCCATTTAGAGTAGTCCCAAGCCCAAAAAGTTCAACCGCAAAACAGTCCTAATCCCATTTAGAGTAGTCCCAAGTCCAAAAAGTTCAACCGCAAAACAGTCCTAATCCCATTTAGAGTAGTCCCAAGCCCAAAAAGTTAATTTTCCAAAACAGTCCTAATCCCATTTAGAGTAGTCCCAAGTCCCAAAAAGTTCAACCGCAAAACAGTCCTAATCCCATTTAGAGTAGTCCCAAGCCCAAAGAGTTCATTTTCCAAAACATTCCTAATCCCACTTTTAAAACTCCCAAACTCTGAACCCTAACCCTAATCCCACTTTAGATAGTCCCAAACTCTGAACCCTAACCCTAATCCCACTTTTCCAAGTCCCAAACTCTGAACCCTAACCCTAATCCCACTTTTCCTAGTCCCAAGCTCTGAACCCAAACCCTAATCCCACTTTAGATAGTCCCAAACTCTGAACCCTAACCCTAATCCCACTTTAGATAGTCCCAAACTCTGAACCCTAACCCTAATCCCACTTTTAATACTCCCAAACTCTGAACCCTAACCCTAATCCCACTTTTAATACTCCCAAACTCTGAACCCTAACCCTAATCCCACTTTTCCAAGTCCCAAACTCTGAACCCTAACCCTAATCCCACTTTTACTAGTCCCAAACTCTGAACCCTAACCCTAATCCCACTTTTCCAAGTCCCAAACTCTGAACCCTAACCCTAATCCCACTTTCCTACTCCCAAACTCTGAACCCTAACCCTAATCCCACTTTTCCTAGTCCCAAACTCTGAACCCTAACCCTAATCCCACTTTTAATACTCCCAAACTCTGAACCCTAACCCTAATCCCACTTTTCCAAGTCCCAAACTCTGAACCCTAACCCTAATCCCACTTTTCCAAGTCCCAAACTCTGAACCCTAACCCTAATCCCACTTTTAATACTCCCAAACTCTGAACCCTAACCCCACTTTTAATACTCCCAAACTCTGAACCCTAACCCTAATCCCACTTTTAATAGTCCCAAACTCTGAACCCTAACCCTAATCCCACTTTTCCAAGTCCCAAACTCTGAACCCTAACCCTAATCCCACTTTTCCTAGTCCCAAACTCTGAACCCTAACCCTAATCCCACTTTTAATAGTCCCAAACTCTGAACCCTAACCCTAATCCCACTTTTCCTAGTCCCAAACTCTGAACCCTAACCCTAATCCCACTTTTAATACTCCCAAACTCTGAACCCTAACCCTAATCCCACTTTTCCAAGTCCCAAACTCTGAACCCTAACCCTAATCCCACTTTTCCAAGTCCCAAACTCTGAACCCTAACCCTAATCCCACTTTTCCTAGTCCCAAACTCTGAACCCTAACCCTAATCCCACTTTTAATAGTCCCAAACTCTGAACCCTAACCCTAATCCCACTTTTCCAAGTCCCAAACTCTGAACCCTAACCCTAATCCCACTTTTCCTAGTCCCAAACTCTGAACCCTAACCCTAATCCCACTTTTAATAGTCCCAAACTCTGAACCCTAACCCTAACCCTATAACATTAACACCCTAACCCTAAACATTTGCTAACTTAGAATGTATGTATTTTTGGCTAATTTTCTAATTTAGAATTTCTTCACTTTTTCATTTACAAAATGTTTAACCACTTCAATACCAGGCTCTGAGACACCTTCCCGCCCAAGCCAATTTTCAGCTTTCAGCGATGTCGCAATTTGAATGACAATTGCGCGGTCATGCTACACTGTACCCAAACCAATTTTTTATCATTTTGTTACAACAAATATAGCTTTCTTTTGGTGGTATTTGATCACCTCTGCGTTTTTTTTTTTTTGGCGCAACAAACAAAAAAAGACCGAAAATTTTGAAAAAAAACAAGTTTTTCTTTGTCACTGTTAATTTTTTTTTCAAATAAGTGGGTTTTCTTCTTCAATGACGGGCACTGATAAGGCGGCACTAATGGGAACTGATAAGGCGGCACTGATTGGCACTGGTATGCGGCACTGATGGACATTGATGAGGTGGCACTGACGGGTACTTATGGGTGGCACTGATGCACACATATAGGTGGCACTGATGGACGCTGATGAGTGGCACTGATGACACTGATGGGTGGCATTGCTGGGCATATCTTTTTTAAACTTTTTTTGAAAATTAAATATGATGTGCCAATCAGTGCCCATCTGTGGGCACTGATTGGCATATTTTTTTGTTTTTTTTTACATGTGGATGGCCATGGGGGATGTACCTGGCCATCCACATGCTGGGGTCTTCCCTGGTGGTCCTGGGGGCTTCCCTGGTGGTCTAGTGTGGGCATCTGAGGGGGGGCTGCGCTGATAAACAATCAGCGCATACCCCCCTGTCAGGAGAGCCGCCGATCGGCTCTCCTCTATTGACCGGGCGGGAAGTGGTTAAAAATTATTGAGCAATGAAAATTGGGAAATGTCAACTTTTTATACAATAAAAATTATTTAGTAAAATTAAATTAACAATAATTATTATAATTTTGCCCAAAAATGACTTCAGAAATGAATTGAAATATGGTGGTGTGAGCATGGCAGCCATCATAAATTGCGGGGCCCCTTATACAGCTTTAAGCCTGCCCCCCCAAGTCTGATCACCAAAATTACCCAGGTTCATGCCTACTTGCCGTCCCACCAAGTCCTTCAGTGCCTCAGCCCCCTCACACCTGTACTCTCTGAGCCCCCCTCACATGTGTATATATGACATGCATGTACATACACACACAGCCCCCCCCCTCCACCACAGCCCTTACTTGTAAGGTGATCGTAGTCCCAGCTCTTGCTTACACACGCAGAGGGGTGCCCATGCAGGAAATGGCCAGAGGTGGCAGCAAAGCGCCCGATGTCAGCTCATGACAGAGCAGCAGCCTGCTGACTCCCACACATGCAGGAGCTCCCCTGCACCCGACCCGCTTTCTCACATCCCTGCCAGTCGGCCGGGCCCATCCATACAACGGGTCCCCTTACAAGTGTATGGGTTGTACCCCCCTGATGGCGGCCCTGGGTGTGATTGTCATGGTCTGGGTCTGCATGAGTGATGGTAGCACTAGAGAGCTACAGTTCATTGAGGGAACCATGAATGCCAACATGTACTGTGACATACTGAAGCAGAGTATGATCCCCTCCCTTCTGAGACTGGGCCACAGGCCAGTATTCCAACCTAACGACCCCAAACACCCCTCCAAGATGATGACTGCCAAGCTAATGAAGCTGAGGGTAAAGGTGATGGAATGGCCTAGCATGTTTCCAGACCTAAACCCTATTGATCATCTGTGGGGCATCCTCAAACAGGAGGTGGAGGAGCGCAAGTTCTCTAACATCCACCAGCTCCGTGACGTCGTCATTGAGGAGTGGAAGAGGACTCCAGTGGCAACCTGGGAAGCTCGATTGAACTACATGTCAAAGAGTGTTAGGTCGTTGCTGGGAATTCATAGACATGTGGAATTCATTACGTTCATAATTGTTTGTTCAACTAATTATGACAAATTCGTTAATGACCAATTTCACACAAAAAGACAAACAAATAATTTTAATGGAAACGTCAAAGTCAAATTTTTGGGCAGTGCACATGTCTAGGAATTCATGGTGGCCACACAAAATATTGTCACACTGTGCACAATTTTCGAAGTTTTACTTAGGGGTGTACTCACTTTTGTGAGATACTGAATATTATTGTTATTAGTGAACTCCTAAAGTAAGTATAAACAAGGTTGAATGAAACATATTTTTATTGTCTTTAATCAATACAATAATAATTTTCTTGATAAACTAGATAACAATATGCTGTTTGGTTTCTAAGTATATAGTTGTAAACACAAACCAAAAATTAGATTAAACATCTTAATGATAATTTTAATGTGATCCCTGTAATTATTAAATCATATTTTGTTGCCAATTTACTGTTCCTGCAGGGCTCATAAAATAATCTGCAAATTCCTCCCGAATTCTGAAACCTACTGTTGGACCACGGACATGAGGAAAATCAGCAGGTTGTAAATTATGAGACAATGTGTCCTCAAAATTAACACCATCCCTATCCCTTACTACATTGTGCAAAACACACGCTGCCTTGATTAATTTACAGGCATTTTCCACCTTAAGATTGATAGGCTTTAGGAATATTTGCCATTTGTTAGCAAGAATCCCAAAGGAACATTCAACCAGCCTACGTGCCCGACAGAGACGATAATTGAAGATTCTCTTCTGAGTGTCTAGATTCCTCCGTGAGTACGGCTTCATTAAGTGTTCGTTGATAGCAAAAGCCTCATCAGCCACAAAAACAAATGGCATATCTGGACTTTGTGTACCGGGTAATGGTTTGTTTTCGGGTAAATCGAGTCGATTAGATTGAAGACATTTCCCAAATGTGGAATTCATGAAAACAAAAGAGTCTGCTGAACTGCCAAATGCTCCTACATCAATATATAGGAATTTATAATCTGCATCAACCACAGCCATTAGCACTACAGAAAAATATTTTTTATAATTAAAATATCGGCTACCACTGTGACAGGGTTTTATTAGGCGAATGTGTTTCCCATCAATTGCTCCCAGGCAGTTTGGAAAGTTTGTTTTGATCCAGAACTGCTTGGCAACATTCTTCCATTTTTCTTGATTGGGAATTGGCATGAAAGTAGTTTTCAATTTCCAAATAGCATCACATGTTAGCTTGACTATTTCTCCAATTGTTGAGATTCCTGTTCTGAATTCATAGTGTAATGATGTATAGGTATTTCCAGTGCCCAGATATCTGTAATAAAATAAAGTTTTATTAATTTATTTCAGTACATGTACTAAAAAAAAGGTGGAAAGCAATGCAAGACAATTATCGAAGAGAACTCCTTCTGCAAAATAGTGTAAGGAGTGGTTCTTCTGGCAAAAAAGAGGGCGAGTTTATTGCCATTATGAAGAGCTGATGTTCCTGAAGCCCGTCATGGAGATGAGACCGTAAGTATACCAACATTTATTATGTCAATGTTTTTTTTTTTTTTATTTTGAATTGTCTAACATCGTTTTTGATTTTTGAGGAGTGCAATTTTGACAGTTTTTTTTAAAAAAAATGTCATTTTGCAGTACAGAAAGCAATATGGAAACGGATACAGAGGAGGACCCTGAGGATAGAATAGCCAATTGGTTGAGGCAACAGACTTCACACAAATGTCTGAAACGGAAGCCGAAACCACCGAAGCACCAGTGGCGAGCCAAAGGCAATAATCCAGGAAAAAAAGCAAACAACAAATGTCTGAGGACTTCCTCGATGTGGTGAAAGAATTACTGAAGAAACAAGAAAAAGATGGGGGAGACTTAGAATCTTTTGCCCGAAGCCTAGTTCCTCAAATGGCCAAAGTTCCATCAGAGCATCAATGCTCCATGCGTTCTGAAATTTTTAAGGTGATTCATCATTTCCAGCAGCAACCCATTCCAAATCGAGATGCTCCATATGAGGCCAATACAAGCCAAAATTTTTATGGCAGGTACGAGGGTCAAGGTCCCTCACGTTCCCAATCCTACCCATCTGCTGCAAGATATCCCGTCATGTCCCAAAACCCCTATCCCAATTTTCAAATGCCCCAAAACCCCCAACATTTTCCTGCCCCACATTTTGATGTGCAGCCATATTACCCAAATGTCCCAGCTCCCCCTCCCACCCCTCTAGAGGAGACACACCCTGCTCCCACCTTTCTTAATATGTAAAAACTCGAGTTTCATATAATTTAATTTTGACTTTTGTGAATATAATTTTTTATGGATAATGACCAGGTTTATGGTGTATTTTTTTTTTTTAGGGTTTGCACATGTGGTGCATTTTTCCGAATAAATTGAATAAAAATAATATTTAGTTTCCAATTAAAATTCGTTGTGTCATTTTCTTATGTGTTTAAACTTCCACTTCTTCATTATTCATATACACCATATATACTCCAGTCAAAACATATTTTTGTTACACTTTTTAAGGCTGAAAATAGACATGTGCAATTGTTTGCTTGAATAATTACTAGTTTCACGAATTGTAATAACTTCGTAAATTATTATTTTCAAATTTTTGCATTTCAGAAGTTTTGCATTTGGGATTTGAGCATTTTATTAATGACGAATTTTGCTTTTTAGCATTTCCCAATTTTTACAAAAAATATAACAAAAAAGGAAGATAAAATGAAAATAAACCCTTTTTTGGTCAGTGCACATGTCTAAAAAGGCCCCCCTCAGCTTATACTAGAGTCAATAAATTTTCCAAAGCAGAGAATGAAATTTTCACAAACTACTTTGGCTCAACAGATTTTGAAGCCACTTTGGGCTAGTAAACCACAATTTGTATATGTTATAGTGCCAGATACGGGGCCACTAATTCCAACATTTCTGCACATCTGCAGCAATGTGATTTAGGCACCCTTTGGGTCCAGAGACTACACATTTTGCGTGGAAATTGTATTTACACATTTTTTACTAAAAAAATTAGGTGACTCCCCTTATGTTTGGGTCGGCTTATACTCGAGTATATACGGAAATTACCTTAGCGTAATAAGTAGACGTTCACATGGTGATATTGCCAACCTGCAATTGGTATCCTGCCTTAACAAGTCAGGGGTTAAGATGTCAAGCAGAAAGTCAAATCTGGTAAAGAAAAAAATATGAAAATATGAACCATACATTTCTGCTAATCCACGGCAAAACATAATCCAGGGACTTTGGGACTAGGAAAAGTGGGATTAGGGTTAGGGTTCAGAGTTTGGGAGTAGGAAAAGTGGGATTAGGGTTAGGGTTCAGAGTTTGGGAGTATTAAAAGTGGGATTAGGGTTAAGGCTCAGAGTTTGGGAGTATTAAAAGTGGGATTAGGGTTAGGGTTCAGAGTTTGGGAGTATTAAAAGTGGGATTAGGGTTAGGGTTCAGAGTTTGGGACTTGGAAAAGTGGGATTAGGGTTAGGGTTCAGAGTTTGGGAGTAGGAAAAGTGGGATTAGGGTTAGGGTTCAGAGTTTGGGACTAGGAAAAGTGGGATTAGGGTTAGGGTTCAGAGTTTGGGAGTATTAAAAGTGGGATTAGGGTTAGGGTTCAGAGTTTGGGAGTATTAAAAGTGGGATTAGGGTTAGGGTTCAGAGTTTGGGAGTATTAAAAGTGGGATTAGGGTTAGGGTTCAGAGTTTGGGAGTATTAAAAGTGGGATTAGGGTTAGGGTTCAGAGTTTGGGAGTATTAAAAGTGGGATTAGGGTTAGGGTTCAGAGTTTGGGAGTATTAAAAGTGGGATTAGGGTTAGGGTTCAGAGTTTGGGAGTATTAAAAGTGGGATTAGGGTTAGGGTTCAGAGTTTGGGACTAGGAAAAGTGGGATTAGGGTTAGGGTTCAGAGTTTGGGAGTATTAAAAGTGGGATTAGGGTTAGGGTTCAGAGTTTGGGACTAGGAAAAGTGGGATTAGGGTTAGGGTTCAGAGTTTGGGAGTATTAAAAGTGGGATTAGGGTTCAGAGTTTGGGACTAGGAAAAGTGGGATTAGGGTTAGGGTTCAGAGTTTGGGAGTATTAAAAGTGGGATTAGGGTTAGGGTTCAGAGTTTGGGAGTATTAAAAGTGGGATTAGGGTTAGGGTTCAGAGTTTGGGAGTATTAAAAGTGGGATTAGGGTTAGGGTTCAGAGTTTGGGAGTATTAAAAGTGGGATTAGGGTTAGGGTTCAGAGTTTGGGAGTATGAAAAGTGGGATTAGGGTTAGGGTTCAGAGTTTGGGATTATTAAAAGTGGGATTAGGGATAGGGATCAGAGTTTGGGACTATTAAAAGTGGGATTAGGGTTAGGGTTCAGTGTTTGGGATTATTAAAAGTGGGATTAGGGTTAGGGTTCAGAGTTTGGGAGTATTAAAAGTGGGATTAGGGTTAGGGTTCAGAGTTTGTGATTTGGAGGAGTGGGAGTATTAAAAGTTGGATTAGGGTTAGGGTTTAGACTTTTCAGGGTGCTATCTCAAGTTCTGATACAGCAACACAAATTGACCTCTGGAGGAGTGTGGGACTAGGAAAAGTGGGATTAGGGTTAGGGTTCAGAGTTTGGGACTTGGAAAAGTGGGATTAGGGTTAGGGTTCAGAGTTTGGGAGTATTAAAAGTGGGATTAGGGTTAGGGTTCAGAGTTTTGGACTTGGAAAAGTGGGATTAGGGTTAGGGTTCAGAGTTTGGGAGTATTAAAAGTGGGATTAGGGTTAGGGTTCAGAGTTTGGGAGTATTAAAAGTGGGGTTAGGGTTCAGAGTTTGGGAGTTTTAAAAGTGGGATTAGGGTTAGGGTTCAGAGTTTGGGACTTGGAAAAGTGGGATTAGGGTTAGGGTTCAGAGTTTGGGACTTGGAAAAGTGGGATTAGGGTTAGGGTTCATAGTTTGGGAGTATTAAAAGTGGGATTAGGGTTAAGGTTCAGAGTTTGGGAGTATTAAAAGTGGGATTAGGGTTAGGGTTCAGCGTTTGGGAGTATTAAAAGTGGGATTAGGGTTAGGGTTCAGAGTTTGGGAGTATTAAAAGTGGGATTAGGGTTAGGGTTCAGAGTTTGGGAGTATTAAAAGTGGGATTAGGGTTAGGGTTAGGGTTCAGAGTTTGGGAGTATTAAAAGTGGGATTAGGGTTAAGGTTCAGAGTTTGGGAGTATTAAAAGTGGGATTAGGGTTAGGGTTCAGCGTTTGGGAGTATTAAAAGTGGGATTAGGGTTAGGGTTCAGAGTTTGGGAGTATTAAAAGTGGGATTAGGGTTAGGGTTCAGAGTTTGTGATTTTGTCAATAGTCTCAATGGGATGGGATATTATCACTTACGTTGTGATGCTCATCCGTGTGTAATTTTTAAACTTTTCAGGGTGCTCTCTCAAGTTCTGATACAGCAACACAAATTGACCTCTGGAGGAGTGTGTTTGGAGGATGGGATGGATCCAATAGCGACGTTCCTGAGCTCAGTAAACTCCATTTTCGCTGGATTCAGTCTCTTCAGCCACGAAATTCAGGAAGTGAACAGGATATGATGTAAAAGGGGGTTGGTTTTTATACTAACGCTAACGCCTAAAAAACGCGGCAAAAACGCCTAAAAAATGCGGCAATAGCGCTAGGCGGTAAACAGGCGTTTTTGCAACGCCTCAGTGTGAAAGTAGCCTAATAGTTGTCCAGTGGACAGATTCTCCAGCCTGAGCTGTGGATCTCTGCCGCTCCTCCAGAGTTACCATGGGCCTCTTGGCTGCTTCTCTGATTAATGCTTTCCTTGCCAGCATGTCAGTTTAGGTGGGCGGCCATGTCTTGGTAGGTTTGCAGTTGTGCCATGCTCTTTCCATTTTTGGATGATGGATTGAACAGTGCTCCGTGAGATGTTCAAAGCTTGGGATATTTTTTTAAAACCTAACCTTGCTTAAAATTTCTCCACAACTTTATCCGTGACCTGTCTGGTGTGTTCCTTGGCCTCCATGATGCTGTTTGTTCACTAAGGTTCTCTAACAAACCTCTGCGGGCTTCACAGAACAGTTGTATTTTTACTGAGATTAAATTGCACACAGGTGGATTCTATTTACTAATTAGGTGCCTTCTGAAGGCAGACCCTTTTCCAACATTGACTCCCCCTACTGTTCACCTTCTAAAATGTATGATGCATGCATGTTTTTATCCCCAAGTGCATAACTTTACATGTATAAACATTAAACTTAATTTGGCACATAATTTTTGCCCAATTAAACAGTGCATTAAAGCTGAACTTCAGGAATTCAGCCAATTTGTAAACTGTTCTGGCAGTCTATATGTTAAGTGCAATGAGTTTCATGCCATCTCATGGACACATCTCTTTTATTTACATCTGACAATTTTATGGAGCTACAGGGGTACAGCTATAACTACACCCCCAGGGCTGTGACAAGAAATACGCTTTCTTTTTTGTATAGCAGCAGATCTGCCTGCTCCTACCCTCTGATGTTCATTCACAGAAGCCTTTGTATTTATAAATGTGTTCAAATAATACAAAGCGCTCTGTGATTGGGCAGAGGAGGGTAGGAGCATTCACAGTGGCTGTATGTAACTCTGCAGCTGCAGTAGCTAAGACCAGAAGGTGCAGAATCGGCCCACTGGAAGTATAGCGATAGCTGTACTCCAGGAGCTCAGTAAAATTACAAATTTTAAATGAAAGGTAAAATTAAAGAATTTAAATTAAAGAGCTAAGTCTACAAAGTTGCTACTATTCCAGCACATTGTACAAGTCCCCTTAATTATTGTAGTTCAGCTTTAACGTATAAGTGAACCCTTACCTTGTAAAACAACCCATTCAGATTAACTGCTTCAGCCCCGGAAGATTTTACCCCCTTCCTAACCAGAGCACTTTTTGCGATTCGGCACTGCGTTGCTTTAACGGACAATTACATGGTCATGCGACGTTGCAACCAAAAAAAATTGATGCCTTTTTTCCCCACAGATAGAGATTTCTTTTGGTGGTATTTGATCACCTCTGCGTTTTATTTTTTTTGCGCTATAAACAAAAAAAGAGCGACAATTTTGAAAAAAAAAGCTATATTTTTTACTTTTTTGCTATAATAAATATCCCCCAAAAATATATAAAAAATATATTTTTTTCCTCAGTTTAGGCCGATATGTATTCTTCTACTTATTTTTGGTAAAAAAATCTCAATAAGCGCATATCGGTTTGCGCAAAAGTTATAGTGTCTACAAAATAGAGGATAGTTTTATGGCATTTTTTTATATACATTTTTTTTTCTACTAGTAATGGTGGCGATCTGCAATTTTTATCATGACTGCAACATTATGGCAGACACATCAGACACTTTTGACACTATTTTGGGACCATTGTCATTTATACAGCGATCAGTGCTATAAAAATGCACTGATTACTGTGTAAATGACACTGGCAGGGAAGGGGTTAACCACTAGGGGGCGATCAAGGGGTTAAGTGTGTCCTAGGGAGATATTCTAACTGTGGGGGGGATGGGCTTCAAATCACATGACAGCAATCACTGCTCCCGATGACAGGGAGCAGTGATCCCTGTCATGTCACAAGGCAGAATGGGGAAATGCCTTGTTTACATAGGCACTTTCCCATTCTGCGGCTCTGTGCCACAATCGACGGGAGACTGGCAGACATCGAATCCGCCAGTCCCGTGGGCACGGTCATGCTATACGTGGCGGCGTGCGTGCACCCGCTAGCCCCGCAAATGAAAGGGGACGTACAGGTACGCCCATTTGCCCACCGCTGCCATTGTGCCGACGTATATCGGCGTGCATCGGTCGGCAAGTGGTTAAAAAAGAACTACAAGGCACATGCAATGCAAGAGAAAGTAAAACAAGTTTGCAAAACACTTTTTTTCAGTTACTGGGAGAGGTCCTTCACATGTCCTTCACATGTCAGAGAGGAATCAGTTAAGTTAGTGCCTGGATGGCGACGATTTATTTTCTTTATTTATTGTTTGTTTTCTTGCAACCTTTTAATATTAAACAGACTACAAGTCAGAATCTTAAGGCTGGCCATACATTATGAATTTTTCTTGCTTTCAACCATGGGCTCGATTCCCCCATCAATACAGTTGTAGAATCATGGAGGTCATAGCCCAACACTTGATGAAAGTATGGAAGGGCACTACAGACACACTACCTGTGGAACAGAAAATGGTGCGTGCCAGCTATTACCTGCAAAAAATTATGAAGCAGATGACGTGAAAGCTTATCTCATAACACAAACGAGCTCATGAGGCAGGTTTACATTAAAGCGACTCTGCCTAATGCACACAGGCATTTTACTCTTTGTCACTTCTGCCAAATGATTGGACTTGGCCTGGGAAAGCTTATGAACAGTACAATAATATTGTCCTAAAGTAGACTTTCTATTATAGTACTAAAGTTACTGATGACAGATAAAGGTATTGGGAAGGCTTCAACCCAGAATTACATACACATTTAAAATTGTTGCTATTCATTAGGTTGTGATTTATTAAGCTTTCCCTCAATCTTAAGCTAGGCACAAGAGTAATTTAAAGAACAATTCCAGGTATGACAGGTAACTATGTAGATACCATACCTGGCCAATGCCCTTGGAATTTGGAAAACACTGATACACCGCTACTCCAGTGATCTCTACTTGCTTCTGGGTCCCATGCTAAGTGGCTCACCTGCTGCATTGTGAACACAGGAGGTCAGGTGTGTCAGCATAGAATGCTCTGTATGTTCTGTGACTAGGCAAGGTGGCATCACTGCCCACCTCTCTACCGCTAAAGTTCTATGAACCTCAATGATGGATCTGTGAAAAGTTATCACTGATGTCATTATCCACACCCCTAAAAAGGCTCAGTTCTATGTATCTCTTATTACAATATTGGGTCTGAACACAAATGGCATGCACATAAATGTTTCAACGGAAAAGTAGCAGGAAAGATTTTTCAGCAAAGTTTGTTAAAATCTTTGTACATTATGTACATAAATTACCTGGACAAAAACATTACCCCACAATTGCTTAGCGGTTAACACTCTTGACATGCATCACAAGAGTCTGCAGTTCAAATCCCAGGGCACTACCTGCATGGAGTTTGCATGTTCTCCCTGTGCTTGCCTTGGTTGCCCCATTGCTTCATAGATATGCTGACAGGTTAATTGGACCCTAGTATGTGTATGCACATGAGGTATGGGCCTTAGGTTTTTTTTTAGGTTTGAAGAAGCACTGAGGTCAGTGTGAAACACATGTGTCACCTCCTGGGTTCGGCACTCTGTCTTTGTTGGCTTTGATTTGCTATTTTTTGGAATAAAGTCATTGGGATGTTCCTGTGGTGTGCAGCCGTTCTTTTCTTTCTAGGTATGGGCCTTAGATTGGGAGATGGGATGGGGAGTAAGCATGAAAGCAGATACCACATGAGCCAGAAGTTTGTAAAAGAATGAAGCTTCTAAAGGTGTATGGAAGATGCGTTACAAATCATTATGCAGTAATGACCCAAATGTTCCTTACAATATACAATATTATACCAACACCTCCCATTGATTGCTCACAAATGTATTAAATAATTTGGTTAATCCATAAGACCAGGTGTTTGGAGGCTAGGGGTGGGTGTTTCATGGGGGTCAGAACCATCTACCAAACACGAAGGCTACTTTCACACTGGAGCGTCGTGGGCGTTGGCGGTAAAGCGGCGCTGTATGTAGCGGCGCTTTACCGTAGTTTTAGTGGCACTATTTGGCCGCTAGCAGGGAAGTTAAAGGGTTAAAGGGTTAAAACCGCTTTGCAGGCGGGTTTGCAGCGCTGCCCCATTGTTTTCAATGGGAAGGGGCGCTTTAGGAGCAGTAAATACGCTGCTCCTACAGCGCTCCAAAGATGCGGCTTGCAGGACTTTTTTGACTGTTCTGCAAGCGCCCTCTGGCTTTGACACTGGAGACACAGCAGCGGTTGCTTCAGGGTGCTTTGCAGGTGCTATTTTTAGCGCTGTAGCACCTGCAAAGCGCCCAGTTTGAAAGGGGCCTTAATACTGTACAGGGGGTCCCCTACTTACAAACATCCGACTTACAAACAACTCCTACTTACAAACGGAGGGAAGACAACAGGAAGTGAGAGTAAATCCACCCCTAGTAAGGGAAATTCACTCTTGTAAGAGTTAATATGGGAAAAGGGTGTCTCCACTGATGCTTTATCATCAGTCCATGCTTCCCTAACAACCCAAAATTTTCAAAATCCAATTGTCATTGGGACAGAAGGTGAGGTGAAATCTTCTGAACAGGGGCACAGACAGCAAAACAAATGTTACAGGGGTGATAACCCTTCTCTATGTTATCTAAAAAACTTAAAAATAGATTTTTTGGCTGGAGCTACACTTAAAATTTTTTACCTGTTCCGACTTACAAACAGATTCAACTTAAGAACAAACCTACAGTCCCCATCTTGTTTGTAACCCGGGGACCCCCTGTAATGCCTTCCTCTCTAGGGAATCTAAGCACACAGCTGGGAAATAAATGATGAATACAAGCTATGTGTGCCTACTATATGAAACACTGCACCCTCTCCTTCAAGCTTCTCCCTATAATGCTAATAAAAAAAATACTGATATTTTAATCTGCTATTAGAACCACAGTTTAGCATCTTACATTTTATTTCTACAATAATTATAAAATTAATTCTTGTTTTTTTATTCATATAGAGCCTAGGTTAGCTACATAATCAAAGCCATTGCAATCGCTAAAAAAATAAATAAGAAAAACTACAATCCTTTCAATGCAGTAACTGTGTTTATGATATCCTAATGTCTCTAACTGCAAAGCACAGATACACAACTTTTAAGTTAATTAGATTTTTTTATTAGACTTTTTAAATTAAATTATAACGTGTGTCAGTTCTGGTTACAAATAAATGTTGTCTGGTTTGCAGAAAATGAAAATAACGAGGATAATGAGCACCAGAGAAAAGGCAAGAGTCAAACTCAAAGCTGCTATTCAGCCTTTGGCCCAATTCACTAAAGGGTGAAATGAGTTTACTCTTTTTATGTTGACCTGTTTTAGCCTGCTTCTTTTTTTTTTTTTTTTTATGAAATTCGATGCACTAAAAATTTTTTTTTGGGTGGGTGTTATATTTGATTATTTTTTGTAGCCCGAGTTAATCAAGGTAGGCTATGCAACATTGACATATGTCATGTCTATTTTTTATTTATTTTTTTATTTTGAAATCATAATTTTTAACACTTGGGAATGTTGCAGTTTAGTAAATCATGCTGACTATGTTTTAATGCTTTTTGTACAATTTGCAGCCCTGAAATGCATTGGTTTAACACTGGTTTAAATAAAGTGGCTATTCACAGGTTTGTCAACTCGTGACTTTTTTGGTGGCATTTGTGAACCCTTGTACCTATTCTCATAGAATTTCTGCCAGAACAACATACTCTTGGATGTTGTTTCTATTCTATTCTATGGATACTAAAAGACATTAAAGAGGAGTTCCCCTTAAAAAAAAAAATTAAAATTTCTCTTGCAATAAAATAATAATCGGAATCTTACCTGTCCCAGGGTCCAGCGATGCGGGGGAACGAAGCTCTGCTCGTTCCCCCCTCTGCTCAGCAGCGCCGCCATTCTTACTGTGGGTGCCCGGCTTTGGCTTCACAGCCGGGCACCCACTACGCATGTGCGAGCGGCGCCGCACGCCGTGATTGGCCGCGCAGTCATCTGGGACCTGTCATGTGTCCCAGATGACTGACAGGAGGGAGGGGCAGAGCTGAGCCCTTCCTACGCCGAGGGGAAGTGATGTCACCAGCCCAGGCACTGAAGGAGGCAGACTACGAGGGACCCCCTAGCAACAGACCTTGAAAGGTGAGTTAAAGAAAGAAAAATTCCAATTGTTTTTTTTTTTTTTTTAGGAATTTTAATCAATTTTTTATTTTTTGAGTGAAACACCACTTTAAGTAGGCCTCATGTTTAATTATAATCCAGAGAAATCATTACTCTCTTCATGTTTAGATCAGCAACATCTTCAAATTATCAATTCAATGGATCTATAAAATTATAGTGAATATCATATATATTTCTATAAGTTGGCGTACAGGTGGAGAGAGATGGTGTGCTCATTACTTTATTATTAAGTTTGTGCTTTACATTTAATTCATTGGTTTCTAGGACAAAGGCCATCTGGGTCACTAAGGATCACATTATCCGCAACTACCTCCTCCCAGCCACGTACAACTCCTTGGAAAACGGAATAACCTGCCTGCTTAATCTAACTCAAACTATCTATCTGTCCACACCACCAACAATACACACAGACGCTATGTAAGCAGCCTTATGTAGTGTGGGGCGTCCCCCTGAGCCATGATTGGCCAAAGGCACCCTGCCTTTGGCTAACTATGGCTCTCTCAGCGGAGTGCGCTGTCATTGAACAAAGCATGCAGGTCAGGTGCATGCTTTTTCCAGTCATCATACAACAATGCACTGAGATCTCACAGTGCATTATGGGGCGTTCTGCAGCGCTCAAATTTCCCACGAACGCCTCATAATGTTCGCTGTTCGGTAAACGGGCGAACACCCGATGTTCGAGACGAACTTACTGTATGTTTCAGTCGAACTTATGTTCGACCCGAACGTCAAGCTCATCTCTACTGATCACCTAACCCGAGTAGTACAATGTAAAATGTAAAAAAACTGTGAAAAAAATGTATTATAAAAAAATAAAAATTGTAAAAAAATGTTTTTGTTTTTACATACTGTCACTTGTTAGTTTCCCTTATCACTGCTACCCACTTAGTGTCCCAAATTACCACTGTCCCAGTCACAGTGTCTGTGATCACCGCCACAACAGTTACACTGTCCGTGATCACCACCACACCAGTTGCAGTGTCCCTGATCACCACCACAGCAGTCACAGTGTCACCATAAGGACATGTTAAGATGTGCAATGCTCTCTGAAGAGCCAGCCATGTATGGATCAATCTTCAGAGAGCATTTGACAGGCAGTGAAGAGACATTGTGTTGCCTCCTCACCAACTGCTTTAACCCCTTGGACCACGCACAAGCAACCCCATTCACTTGAATGGGTCATGATCAGCAAGAGTACAGGGGATATAATTTCTGCCACAGCTGTGAAGAAAAGCATTGCAGCCATGGCATTTCTGACCTCAAGCTGTGAATGTGAAAAGCGCTAATTGCAGTCCCAATTCTCCACCACCACACCAGCCATGTGTACACCCTAGAATCAGTGACCTCAATCCTGACCAGTTTCAAGCAACAGTTTTTATCCCCCATCAGTCCCCTGTCACAGTGTGAACAGGCGCTAATCTAGGCTGTGAAAAAGTCTCACACATGTGGTATCCCATATGGGAGGCATCTGCCATGCAGTGTGTGAGACACTTGTTAACCACACCAGCCACTGCATATACGTCACCAGAATGGACGGGCAGGCAGAATAGCGGTAGAATCATGTGCCTGCCCGTGTTTCCTGAGCTTGACCCCCAAACCAGCGGACCCGATCGCCGCTGGTATCCCGCGATCGGGTTACGGAGTGAACGGGGAGAGGTTTCAAACCTCTCCCCAACAGCTTCCTTTTCCTGATCGGCGGTTCCCTGTCATCGGGAACGCCGATCATGACGTCATCAGTACAGCCACTGTAAAAAAAAAACACAACACGTCACAGACTCCTCCCCGCCCCCAGTGGTTAATACAACTGCATTTACAGTGGAATCTCTATGCATGCTAAATGAGGCTGTGTCAAAAACGATGTGTCCGCCAAAATGTCGCAGTCACAATAAAAATCGCTGATGGTATCCCCATACTTGGGAGGCATAGCAGAATGTGTTTTGGGGGGTAATTATAAGTATGCCTATGCAGTGTGTGAGACATAACTTGTTAATATAACAACTTTCTTAATTTTCCAAAAAAATTACAACTTAAAAAAACTCACCTCTTACTAAATACCTTAGACTGTCTGCTTTCCAAAAAGGGGTTATTTTGCTGGTGTTTGTACTGGCCTGGCATTTTAGGGCCTCAAGAAATGAGATAGGCCTTAAGTACATCAGGACTGATTCATTTTCAAATATATATGCCATATTTTGTAGACTATAAATTTCAAACAGACTAAATAATATACACTGTTTTGAGGTATTTTTTACAAAAGACATGTTGCAGAATATATTTTGGTCTTAAATTTATGAATTTTTTTTTTTTTTTTTTACAAAATGTTTTAACGGAATCTAAGAAAAACTCTGGGTAGATTGGTGCTAATTTAACCTAATCATTTGATGGTAAAGTGTACCACTATTCCAGGATGTGGATATTCTTCTACCACCCACTTCTCCAGCACTGATTCATTTTTCCCTCTGCTATAGGTGAAGGCATTAGTTATATTAGATCCAGCTGTTAACGCAAATGTCTTGTCGGTTTTATGTTTCTTTATTTCTTGAATTATTATCTGGCATCTTATGTTTGATGTAGGGAGTTATATACACCCTGTAACAATTACCATGTTCTTTCTCTTATGTAATAGTCATATAATGCTGTAATTGCATTGGTCTATGTTTGACTTTGATTGTTTTTCAATTAAACTCAGTTTAAAAAATATATATATTTTGGTAGTTTTAATTTACAATGGGCATAGAAAAGGCAGCCTGAAATTAAGATAGACACCATTTTTATTTTATCCAGCTGTATTTACTTATATAAAAACATGGTGATATACTGTAACACCAACATTTAAAAAAAAAATCAAAAACAGAATCACTGAGTTGGAAAAAGGATCACCTCATTCTAAAAATGATTTGTAAACTCAATCAAGTGTAGATAATCACCTTCACAATTGAACACAAAGCCATTTGACTTTCAATTGTAATCAACTCTGCTCATTTTAATTAGCTCAGCATGAAAAGAGCTTTTCTGGAGCATTTCAGTCCCTGGTAGTGCAGCTGAAGCAAACTATCAACTATGGGTGGCAAGGCACTGTCACCGGGATCTCTGGGATAAAATTGTGGACAGGCACAAGTGAGGAGATGGATACAAAAAAAATTCAAAGGCTTTATCAATGTTTAGAAGCACAGAGTCTATTATTAAGAAGTGGGAGGTATTCAGTTCAACACAGACCCTCCCTGGATCAGGATGTCGCTCCAAACTGGATGAGAGAGCCAAGAGGAAACTAGTCAGAGAGGCTACCATGAGGCTTACAGCAACTCCGAATTGGTTGCAGGAATGTATGACAAAGAGTGGTCATTGTGTCCATGTGACAACAATATCACAAATTCTCCACAAATTTTGCTTGTATGGCAGGGGTTGCAAGAAGCCACTCCTTAAGAAAGGCCACATGCAATCACGACTGAGCTTTGCCAAAACACACCTTGGAGGTTCTAAGGTCACATGGAAAAAAGCATTATGGTCAGATGAGACTGGAATTGAATTATTTGGCCTCAACACCAAACGATATGTCTGGCAGAAATCCAATACAGCTCACCGTCCAAATTTCATCATTCCTACAGTAAAGCATGGAGGTGGTAACATCCTGTTATGCAGGTGTTTCTCTGCAGCAGGGACTGGAGCACTTTTCAGGATAAAAGGAAAATGGATGGGGCAAAATACCCTCAAATTCTTGAGTAAAATCTGCTGCCCTCTGCCAGAAAGTTGTCAATGGGAAGAAGGTTTACCTTTCAACATGACAACACACAGCAAAAATTACCACTCAGTGGTTGAAGGAGAAAAAGGTGAATGTCCTTGCATGGCCTAGTCAGAGCCCAGACGTAAACCTCATTGAAAATCTGTGGAATGACTTGAAGACTGCAGACCACAAACGACCACCTTCAAATTTAACTGAACTTAAGCAGTTATGCAAAGATGAGTGGGCAAATATTGCATTCTAGATGTGCAAAGTTAGTAGATACATATCCCAACAGCCTAAAGGCTGTCATTAAAGCAAAAGGTAGTCCAACAAAATACTGACATAAGGGGGTGGTCCTTTTTCCAACTCTGTGATTCTGTTTTTTTTTTTTTTTTTATTTCTTTCTGACATGTTGGTGTATATCTTTCAGTTGGATGTTATTAGTTGCACTGAGTAAATACAGATGGATAAAACAAAAACTGTGTCTGTCTTCATTTCAGGCTGAAAAACAACAAAATGGGATTATTTTAAAGGGGGTGATTCTTTTCTATACCCACTATAAATATCAAAAAATTGTCATGGGCAGGAAGGGGGTGAGGTGGGTAAAGACTGATAACGATAAAACGTCTGGGTTTTCATCTACAGTTATATTGGCTTCCAAAATCCCCAAGCTTTGCCTTTTGCAGATGCTTTTTATTCTAAAATCAATATTTCATTGAAAACCTCTATATTTCTCATTTGCATTCAGCTGCAAAAAAGAAGCACAATAAGAAACGTACAAATGACTATATTACATCCATACTGTTAGAAGCATGACCGTTACTATTATTCTACAGTGTAAGGCTACAATGAACACTTAATAAAATATTTCCTTTATAGCCACATATCGTGAAATGAATTAAATCCTAGGGTATTTTTTTATTTTTTATTTTAGCTTTCTATAATCGTATTCTGAATAAGTAAGGCATCTTTTTTCCCCTCTTCCACTGATAACCTTTGGTCCCCAGGGTTTTGTGCTTTCCTCATTTGTTTATCAGCTCAGTACATGCATTTGCCTTTCAAGGGAACATGCTGGATGAGTCATTCTTGAGTCACAGTCACTTGTGCAACACATGCAATCCTTCCAATTCATTTCCTGGGAAATAGCATCTGCTAAAGCTGTGGAGTGGTACACATTTCTCACTGTCAGTAACAGATGAAAGTCTCTGTGATTGGCTGGATTCATGAATGGAAAATGTGAAATCCCTTAAGGTAAGAGTCTGGAGATGAAATGGTGGAGTGTTGCTGTTATGCTGTTCATCCTCACTAAGAAATAACCCTTAAAAATGAAATGACCTTGTATCAATTTTTTTAGCTATATATTTTTTCAAATAAATGTTATTTACACTGCATCAGATTTAGCACAAATAGATTTTTTGTACTTTACCTAGGAGCTATACAGTACAGTATATGTACTTAAAAATGTAAATGATACGAAATACATATAACACTTGAAAATGAATCTTGTTTGGATTCTACATTAAATTCCATGTATAAGGTATATTAAAAGCAGCTGAATAACCTCAGATGATGCACAGAGATAAAACAAATCTCCCTATATAAGTTTTACATATATACAGTGGTGTGAAAAAGTGTTTGCCCCTTCCTCATTTCCTGTTCCTTTGCATGTTTGTCACACTTAAGTGTTTCGGAACATCAAACCAATTTAAACAATAGTCAAGGACAACACAAGTAAACACAAAATGCAATTTGTAAATGAAGGTGTTTATTATTAAAGGTGAAAAAAAATCCAAACCATCATGGCCCTGTGTGAAAAAGTGATTGCCCCTAAACCTAATAACTGGTTGGGCCACCCTTAGCAGCAACAACTGCAACCAAGCGTTTGCGATAACGTGCAATGAGGCTTTTACAGCGTCCTGGAGGAATTTTGGCCCACTCATCTTTGCAGAATTGTCCTAATTCAGTACATTAGAGGGTTTTCGAGCATGAACGGCCTTTTTAAGGTCATACCACAACATCTCAATAGGATTCAGGTCAGGACTTTGGCTAGGCCACTCCAAAGTCTTCATTTTGTTTTTCTTCAGCCATTCGGTGGTGGACTTGCTGGTGTGTTTAGGATCATTGTCCTGCTGCAGAACCCAAGTTCGTTTCAGCTTGAGTACACGAACAGATGGTCGGACATTCTCCTTCAGGATCTCTTGGTAGACAGCAGAATTCATAGTTCCTTTTATCACGGCAAGTCTTCCAGGTCCTGAAGCAGCAAAACAGCCCCAGACCATCACACTACCACCACCATATTTTACTGTTGGTATAATGTTCTTTTTCTGAAATGCAGTGTTCCTTCTACGCCAGATATACTTGGACACACACCTTCCAAAGAGTTCCACTTTTGTCTCATCGGTCCACAGAATGTTGTCCCAAAAGTCTTGGGGATCATCAAGATGTGTTGTGGAGAAATTGAGACGAGCTTTGATGTTCTTTTTGCTCAGCAGTGGTTTTCTCCTTGGAACTCTGCCATGCAGGCCATTTTTGCCCAGTCTTTTCCTGATGGTGGAGGCATGAACGCTGACCTTAACTGAGGCAAGTGAGGCCTGCAGTTCCTTGGGCGTTGTTGTGGGGTCTTTTGTGACCTCTTGGATGAGTCGTCGCTGCACTCTTGGGGTAATTTTGGGCGGCCAGCCACTCCTGGGAAGGTTCACCACTGTTCCATGTCTTCGCCATTTGAGGATAATGGCTCTCACTGTGGTTCGCTGGATTCCCAAAGCTTTGGAAATGGCTTTATAACCCTTTCCAGACTGATAGATCTCAATTACTTTCTTTCTCAATTGTTCCTGAATTTCTTTGGGTCTCGGCATGATGTGTAGCTTTTAAGGATCTTCTGGTGGACCTTACTGTGTCAAGCAGCTCCTATTTAAGTGATGCCTTGATTGTGAACAGGTGTGGCAATAATCAGGCCTGGGTGTGGCTAGAGAAGTTGAACTCAGGTGTGGACAACCACAGTTATAGTATGTTTTAACAAGGGGGGCAATCACTTTTTCACACAGGGCCATGATGGTTTGGATTTTTTTTCACCTTTAATAATAAACACCTTCATTTACAAATTGCATTTTGTGTTTACTTGTGTTGTCCTTGACTATTGTTTAAATTGGTTTGATGTTCCGAAACACTTAAGTGTGACAAACATGCAAAGGAACAGGAAATGAGGAAGGGGGCAAACACTTTTTCACACCACTGTATATGCTGTCTTTCCCTTTCTACATTTTTTAGAAAGTGCACATTGTGTTACAAATCTTGTTTCCTCTTTCAGCTGTGGGTGTGGCGTCCTGGCATACACTGTGTTAGAGCTTATTGGAGGAAAGGCACACCCCTCCACATAGGCATAGGAATGAAGGTAAATGCAGAGCTGTACTGTGAATAGACAAGTATGCTGCTTATCTATCTCTAAGCACCCTCCCTGACACAAATTTCCAGCTGCTGTTATCTCGTGTGTCAGAGAACTTGTCAGAAGTCACTCTGCTGATAACAGAGGAATGGAGCAGCAGAAAGACACAGCACTCAGAGCTTTGGAGAGAGATAAGTAAACACTACAGATATACAGTATCTCACAAAAGTGAGTACACCCCTCACATTTTTGTAAATATTTTATTATATCTTTTCATGTGAAAACACTGAAAAATTCACACTTTGCTACAATATGAAATAGTGAGTGTACAGCTTGCTTAACAGTGTAAATTTGCTGCCCCCTCAAAATAACTCAACACACAGCCATTAATGGAATCAAAATAAAAGAAATTACTGCGCTAACCCAAATGTTAGTAGAAGCAAAAAAAATTGACAACATTTAAAGGGAATGTGTAACAAAATGTGGTGCTAAAATTTGCTCAATTTGGCCCAATTTGGACATTTTCACTTAGGTGTGTACTTACTTTTGTTGCCAGCAGTTTAGACATTATTGGCTGTGTGTGTAACAAAATGTGGCGCTAAAGTGATAATAAACCATATAGGTGAAGTATGTCATACATTGATGCAAACATATACCAGTGCAATATATCATACAGTGAAAATGTCCAAATTGGGCCCAATTAGCCATTGGGCACAAATTTAACAACACCTGCGCCTCATTCACACCTGAGACCTTGTAACACTAACAAGTCACTCGCTAGTGTTACAAGGTCTCAGGTGTGAATGAGGCGCAGGTGTTGTTAAATTTGTGCCCAATGGCTAATGGGCACATTAGGTGTTGTCAAATTTGTTATCGCTCTCACTCTCTCATACTGGTCACTAGAAGTTCAACATGCACCTCATGGCAAAGAACTCTCTGAAGATCTGAAAAAAAGAACTGTTGCTCTACCTAAAGATGGCCTATGCTATAAAAAAAACTGAAACTGGACTGCAGCATGGTGGCCAAGACCATACAGCAGTTTAACAGGACAGGTTCCACTCAGAACAGGCCTCGCCATGGTTGATCAAAGAAGTTGAGTGCACGTACTCAGCATCATATCCATAGGTTGTCTTTGGGAAATAGACGTATGAGTCCTGTCAGCATTGCTGCAGAGGTTGAAGGGGTGGGGGGGTCAGCCTGTCAGTGCTCAGACCATACGCCGCCCACTGCATCAAATAGGTCTGCATGGCTGTCGTCCCAGAAGGAAGCTTCTTCTAAATATGATGTACAAGAAAGCCTGCAAATAGTTTTCTAAAGACAGGCAGACTAATGACATGGATTAATGGAACCACATCCTATGGTCTGATGAGAGCAAAATAAACGGATTTGGTTCAGATGGTGTCAAGCGTGTGTGGCGGCAACCAGGTGAGAAGTACAAAGACAAGTGTGTCTTGCCTACAGTCAAGCATGGTAGTGGGCGTGTCATGGTCTAGGGCTGCATGAGTGCTGCCGGCACTGGGGAGCTACAGTTCATTGAGGGAACCATGAATGCCAACATGTACTGTGGCATACTGAAGCAGAGCATGATTCCCTCCCTTCAGAGACTGGGCCACAGGGCAGTATTTCAACAAGATAATGACCCCAAACACACCTCCAAAGACAACCACTGCCTTGCTAAAGAAGCTGAGGTTAAATATGATGGACTGGCCAAGCATGTCTCCAGACCTAAACCCTATTGAGCTGTGGGGCATCCTCAAACAGAAGGTGGAGGAGCGCAAGGTATCTAACATTCACCAGCTCCATGATGTAATCATGGAGGAGTGGAAGAGGACTTCAGTGGAAACCTGTGAATCTCTGTGAACTCCATGCCCAAGAGGGTTAAGTCTGTGCTGGAAAATAATGGTGGCCACACAAAATATTGACACTTTGGGCCCAATTTGGATATTTTCACTTAGGGGTGTACTTTTGTTGCCAGCGGTTTAGACATTAATGGCTGTGTGTTGAGTTATTTTAAGGGGGCAGCAAATTTACACTGTTATACAAGCTGTACTGTACACTCACTACTTTACATTGTAGCAAAGTTTAATTTCTTCAGTGTTGTCACATGAAAAGATCTAATAAAATATTTACAAAAATGTGAGGGGTGTACTCACTTTTGTGAGATACTGTATGTGCCCAGGTCAGATTTCATGAATGGGGTTTACAACCAATTTAAAGCATTATTAAACCTAAAAACAAAAATATAATATCTTGCAGCTTACCAATCCTTAAAGTGGATCTAAACCTGACATTTTTTTTTTGAATGAAGACTACTACCTGGTACAGTAGAGGATGTCTAGTCTTGCCACAAAGAGTTAATACAGCTCTAAGCAATCCTCTTTTCTTTTTTTAGTAAGATAAAAACGACACACAGATAAGTTTGTGTCGCCACACCCCTCACTGCTGTGACTGACATCTCATTTCTTTATCTTATGCATGGCATGAGAGCAGAGAAAGAGTGTTACGATTCCAGCTTCACACCCCTCCTCATTTCTTCTCCAGCTTTCCCAGGATTGTCTGCTTCATACCTCAGCATGATTGGGCATGCTGAAATCATGTGGTGCCTTTCCTGAGTTTTGACTGGATGTTACTCATCATGGGGCATGATCAGCGTGACGGAAGAGGATATTCATGGTGCAGTCAGCTCCCAGAGCCAGCAGAAAGAGTAGGAGAGTGTAGAGGTGGGCTCCCCGCCCAGTAGAGGATGTCTAGTCTTGCCACAGTCTTGTGACATCACGACTCCGCCCACCGAGCTCCGGAAAAAAGAGAACCCACCCACCGATTCCAGAGTTTTATGGGGCTCCTACTGCTGAAGGGGGTGAAATTTGAAAGGTAGGGCTGCATGCAGGAGGCTTGTATGTATATATACATTAACCACTTAAGGACCGAGCATCTTGCTTTTTTTGCTCAAAAATTACTTAGAACCCCCAAACATTATACATTTTTTTCTAACACCCTAGAGAATAAAATGGCGGTCGTTGCAATACTTTTTGCCACACTGTATTTGTGCAGCGGTCTTACAAGCACACTTTTTTTGGAAAAAATACACTTTTTTTAATAAAAAAATAAGGCAACAGTAAAGTTAGCCAAATTTTTTTGTATATTGTCAAAGATAATATTATGCTGAGTAAATTGATACCCAACATGTCATGCTTCAAAATTGTGCCCGCTCGTGAAATGGCGACAAACTTTTACCCTTAAAAATCTCCATAGGCAACATTTAAAAAATTCTACAAGTTGCATGTTTTAAGTTACAGAGGAGGTCTAGAGCTAGAATTATTGCTCTCGCTCTACCGATCGCGATGATACCTCACATGTGTGGTTTGAACACCGTTTTCATATGCGGGCTTGTTGGGACAGGGCACGTTTAAATATTTTTTTTTCTTATTTATTTTACCTTTTATTTTTAATTTTTATACTGTTCTTTTAAAAAATAAATTGTGTCACTTTTATTTCGATTACAAGGAATGTAAACATCCCTTGTAATAGAAAAAAAGCATGACAGGACCTCTTAAATATGAGATTTAATTTCTAAAAATACAAAAAAAATGGCCGTTTAAGAGCTATGGGTGTTTTGACGTTGCTTCCGCCCTGCAACAATATGGAGATGGGTGGGGACCATCTTTCCCTCCCTCGTCTCCATGTCAGGCTAGGGAAAGGATCCGATAACCTCCGCCGATGCCGACGGCTTTGGTAAGTGGCGGAGGGCACCGGAGCCTCCCGCCGCCGATAAAAGTGATCTTGTGGCAAATTCACCACACCTTTAATCTTGAAGCGGACCGCCCTCTAAAGAAGAGGATACTGGGATTATGGCAGCTAGCTGCTGCCATAACAACGATATTCCTCTTCAAAGTACTGATGTATAACGACAGTTGGCGGTTCGGAAGTGGTTAATACTTTGCCATTAGTTTATACTGGGTGAGTATTGGGTTTACATCCACTTTAAATGTGGTGATTGCATTTGTTTTGTTTAAACACTTCAATACAGGGCACTTTTAACCCTTCCTGCCCAAGATAATTTTCAGCTTTCAGCGCTGTCGCACTTTGAATGACAATTGCACAGTCATGCAACACTGTACCCAAACTAAATATTTATCATTTTGTTCACACAAATAAAGCTTTTCTTTCTCGGTATTTAAGCACCACTGCTTTTTAATTTTTTGCCAAATAAACGAAAAAAGACTGTAAATTTAGAAGAAAACACGTTTTTCTTTGTTTCTGTTATAAACTTTAGCAAATAAATTTTCATAAATTTAGGCCAAACTGTATTCTGCTACATTTCTTTGGTGAAAATAACCCAAATCAGTGCATATTATTTAGTCTGTGTGAAATTTATAGAGTCCACAAACTATGTATATACAGTATCTTAAAATGTATCAATTCTGATGTACTGACATTTCTTGAGGCCCAAAAATGCCAGGACAGTACAAATATCCCACAAATTACCCCTTTTTTGGAAAACAGACAGTCCAAGGTATTTAGTAAGAGGCATGGTGAGTTTTCTGAAGTTTTTGGAATTTGAAGAGATAAAAATTTTTTTTTTTTTTTTTTTTTTTTACATATTGTCACCAGTGCAGTACAGTGTCATCATATAACTGACTACACCAGGACTTTATTGTACAGAATTAACAGACTTTTACCTGCATTCAGAACGTTCTTATCAATCAGGGGGTAAGCAGGGGGTAAGCAGACCCTCTCAACACTATTAACCGAATACACAAGTCAGTTTCAGTGCCCTCATAAAACCGTCAAACTTGCAAGCTTCAGTAATTAGGAAAGCAATCATATATCCTTTGAACTAACTCCTTAACCTGTATAAGTTTAATAGCAGCATGTTTAAACTTAAACAGGAGGTACCAGAGCCGATTGGGCCCCCTGCACCTCTCCTAGGTGGAATAGACATCCAAGACCCCTCATATTTATATTCATTCAAAAGGTAATTTCACATTGAACAATAATATACAAGTTAGCAGACTGTAATCTGTAGGTACTTAAAGATACTAATACTTGTAGAAAACTGTATCTGTGGCATAGTCACAAACACGGCGACATCCCATCGGCCAATATCCCCCTCAAGGTCCAGAAAAGAGGGGCTGCAACTACATCAAACAGCTCTTGTTTAACATCAAACCAAGGAACATCTGCAAAGACTTGAAAGCCGCATCCATTTTGTTCATGGATTGGACTTTGATAAACCAGGGCTTTTCATTCTTCAATCTTTTTTTGCTTTCTGTTGCATTATTGATGCATTGTTTCTTTGGTAATACCCTTTTTCTGTAAATATTTTATTTGTACCATTAAACCTTTTCTACTGTTAACTGCTTCCCATCCAGTGATGCATTAAAAGAGGACCATGCTATCTCAAGATATGTTGTTCAAGCCTTGTTATAACAATAAAGTTGATCCAAAAAAAATTAAACAGACAGTATAAAATAAAAAAATGAAATAAAAAATAATAATTCTGCCCCCCATGCTCATGTGCAAATGCAAACGGGCGCGCCTGTCCTGCACGCATATGTAAACAATGATCGCACCACACATGTGAGATATTGCTGTGAACATCAGAGTAAGAGCAATAATTCTAGCTCCAGACTTCTTGGGTAACTCTAAACTGGTAACCTGTAGGCTGTAAAGTGTCACCTATGAAGATTTTTAGATAATGTAGTTTGGCACCATTCAATGGGCATATGTAATTTTAAAGTGTGACATGTTTGGTATCTATTAACTCGGCGTAACAACATATTTTATATTTTACCAAAAATTGTGTATTATATTGTGTTTTTGTGCATTAAAATTAATTAAAGTTTATTTTTGGCAAAAAATTTGTGTTTGAAAAACCGCTGTACAAATTTCATTTGACATTAAAAAAAAACACCCACCATTTTATTCTCTAGGGCCTCTGCTTAAAAATATATATAATGTTTGGGGGTTCTAAGTAGTTTTCTAGCAAAAAAAATATGTTTTTTACATGTAGAAGAGGGATATCAGAAATGGAATTAGTTAAACACTCTTTTGAAAGTGGTAAAATTGTCTCTAAAGCAGAATTTAAAGAATCTCTGTGTCTCGAACAGTGCTATTTTAGTGTAAATTTCTGGACATTCCTGTCTGTGGTGACAGTGTGTGTTACAGACGTTTATTTAAAGCGGAAGTAAACTAATCGATTTAACAGTTTAAAAAAAAAAAAGGCATGCCGGGAATGCTAACTGCACATTGGCTGTGCTCTCAACCAAACAGTCAAACCATCCAATGGCTGGTGTCATAACAGATCACATGTGCAGCACTGTGGCAGTTGAAGATTAAACAGAGGCAAAGATGGCAGCTTCCTTGGCTGAAAACGATAGGGGGGTTTACTTCCACTTTAAATTTACAATTGTCATTGCTGTTATTGTGAAGGGTTGATAGCCTGAAAGCTGTCTGGTGGCAGCTTGGGGTTTAAAGGTTTATATGTATACAATATATCAAATTAGTATTGGAGCTTGGAGATTCTACTAAACGCACCACCTCCTTTAAATATGACAAAAAAGTATATACCCAAAGAGCAAAGAATGGAGTTTTAAGGTGCAAGAAAAACAATCAAAATCAAATTTACAAAAAATATAATTTTTTTTTTTTTATTACATAGATAGTATAAAACTATTTATAAAATTAGGGCCAAAACAGCCCAATGGTCACAATACAAAAGAATGGCTGCCTCTACATGTTTCACCACAAATGTGGCTTCTTCTGGAGCTTTTGTAGGACCTTTTTTTAATACATTACCACCTTTCAAAATGATCACGGTTCCAAATAATCCACAAGACCCACCAAGTGGTCCAATGGGGGGCGTTTGTGCCACAAAGAGTGAGGGAAGAACAATTGCCCTACAGTCACACCTGTTATCTCAAGAAGTTTAGCAAATTGTTTGATCAATATTCATGTACTTTTCGCAAATGCAAACTTCCTCTGGTGATGGCAAATTTCAAGGTATTTGAGCACTCCCTGATTTTAATTTGCCACTGTTCCTTAGCTTAGTATCAATATGGCACCTTTTTTATCTTAACCAGGGAAGAGCAAAACTTTTATTTAATCTATCCCAAGCGATTGACCCTTTTGAACAGGTTTTGGAGCCTTACTGGTAACAGGGTGAATGGCCACAGCCCATTGGACCTCTTGGTGGGTCTTGGGGATTATTTGGAACCGTGATCATTGGCCCTAATTTTATAAATAGTTTTATATTATCTATGTAATAAAAAAATTATATTTTGATTGATTTTCTTGCACCTTAAAACTCCATTCTTTGCACTTTCTTTGTTTATGTGCATAGTTTACTATACACAGTGACAATCGCTCTCAGTCTGCTGTAACTCCGATTGTGGTACCACAAGCTAAACAATCTTTATGCTGGGTGAAGCTGAGAGTGCCATTGCCACCAGGGACGTGCAGTGAGGTCAGTGGCTGGTGAGGCACTGGCTAGTATCAGAGCCAGTCACATACAGGTTACATACGCTGCGATCGTTAGAGCGAGAGCAATAATTCTAGCACTAGACCTCCTCTGTAACTGTAAATTTTGAAGCGTCGCTTATGAAGATTTTTAAGTACTGAAGTTTGGCGCCATTCCACAAGTGTGCACAACTTTAAAGTGTGACATATTAGGTATCTATTTACTTGACGTAACATCATCTTTCACATTATACAAAAAAAATTGGGTTATCTTTAGTGTTTTTTTTTTTATATTCATGAAACATTTTTTCCCCCCAAAAATGAAAGATTGCTGCGCAAATACTGTGCAACATAAAAAGTTGCAACGACCATCATTTTATTCCCTAGGGTGTCTGCTAAAATAATATATATAATGTTTGGGGGTTTGGAGTAATTTTCTAGCAAAAAAAAATTTCTTTTTATTTTTACATGTTGGAGAGAAGTGTCAGAATTGGCATGGGTGGCAAGGGGTTAATTATCATAAGTAACATACAAACAATTATTACAGGGGGTCCCGACTTACGAACACCCGACCTACGAACAACCCCTACTTACGAACGGGGTGCTGCGGGGACCCTCCGCCATTTTTCGGTGGTTTTCGCCGTCTTTAGGCCGTTCTGCGCATGCGCGGCCATACGGAGCGTCGAAAAATGCCGGAAATGTCCGTAATTTGCCGCGCATGCGCAGAACGGCAACAGACGGAACATCGGAAATGTCCGGAAATCTCCGTATTTGTCGGTCTGCGCATGCGCGCCGACTTACGAACATTTCCGACTTCCGTACACGGGGCCAGTCCCTAACGAGTTCGTAACTCGGGGACCCCCTGTATATATTGTTTTTAAGGTAATTTACTATATTTTCAAAAACTGTACTAAAGCAGGTGGCTTAATGTACAAATTACTGAAGTTTGAAGTTATAACTTCAAACCAGTAAGTTCACAGTAAATAGATAAATAATACATTATTCTCTTATAACATATAGCATAATATATGATTTAGCTTGATTATAACAGTACCTTTTTCACCAGCAGCAGGAATCTTATTCACATAAACATGTTTTTCCTTGTGGTTAAGAGGGCTGGAAGGGAGCATACAGTATGTCTTTTATACACATGCCCCTTCTATGACACTGCAGTGAGAGGCATGCCTCCACTGCAGCATTTTTATTGGACAGCTGGGGCTAATGGTACTTTACCATTGGTCCAAGACTCCAAGCTGTCCATTGAGCTCAGTGCCTCTGACAAGAAGTGAGGAGAGGCACTGTGAGCTCAACCTCTCAGTCTGCTAAAAACAGAGTGTGCCAGCTTGTATTTAAACTGGCCCCTCTGTATTAGACATGTGCATTTGTTTTCGTCCGAATGCATTTTCGTCCGAATTTCGGTATTTTCGTTATTGTTTTAACAAACGATAACGAACGTGCAGAATCCGAAAACCGAAAGATCCAACATAAACAAATGCTTTATTTTTGTTTTCGTTGTGACAACAGTTTGATATAGATAGGAGATTCGACATGACGCTGACAATAGCGATCTGTGTCCATCGAACCTGTGTTTTTTAGTTTTTTTGTGTAAATAGTTTTTATTGGAAAAGAAAAACAATGTACAAACAAGATACGGTACTGCACAGTATAAGTATACAAGGGAGGACATTAGCTCTGATAGTTTGCCATGGAGATATACAACATATCATAAAAGTTGACAGCTGATAGTTTGCCTGGAGATATACAACATATCATAAAAGTTGACAGCTGATAGAGAACATCTAGTACCGGCAAGTACCCCTAATAGGAGTGGAATAAAGAACTTTTTAATTACATAACAAAAGGAAGGGGGGAGGTTAGGAGGGAAAGGGGAGGTTAAAGGGAAGAGGGGTTGGGGGGGGGGGGGGGGAATGGTCCGAACGACATCAAGCACAACCATCCGTATGGAGTGAAGGTAGAGAAGGTTATATCATTAATTTTGTTTCGACCAGGAGGTCCAACATTCCCAGTGCCTATTAAATATGTTAGAGTTACCTGACTTCCCAGCTAGCAAGGCCTCATATGCATAATGAGTTCTAGTGTTGGCTATAACTTCTGACACATTTGGTGCATTGTTGTCCTTCCAGTGTTTTGCGATTAGGGTTCTAGCCACCAAAAGGATATGTGTGATTACAGTTCTAAATTCTATAGGGAAGTTATCTGTCCCTAGGTTTAACACCGCCAAACCTGGGTTAGGTTTGGTTAGGACACCAGTAATGCTTGATATGGTACGAAAGATAGAGTTCCAGTAGCTGTATAGGTGTTTACATGTCCAGAACATGTGGAGAAGGTTACCAACCGCTCCACATCCTCTCCAACATAGCTGGGAAGTCAGTGCTCCAAATTTACATAGCCTGTATGGCGTAAGATACCATCTGAGAGCTATCTTCTGAGACAGCTCCCAGTGGTTGACACATTTGGAGGCCTTGTACACCGTGCTAAAGGAGCATTGCCATTGCTTGTCTGTGAAAGAGGTGCCTAAGTCAGCTTCCCATTTTATAAAGGGACGTGATTTTGTGAATGTCATTTTACTCTGAAATAAGTTGTAAAATAGTGAAATCCCCTTGGCGGGCGTAGGGTTACTAGTGAAGAAACGCCACGCGACCGTAGGAAGGGCAATGTGGCGAGTTTTGACCGTTCGGAGGAAGTGTGCTATTTGGATATATTTGTAGTGGTCAGTGCTTGGTAGGCAAAACTTTTGTTTAAGTAGGGCAAAAGGGATTAAATTCTCATTGTCGAACAGGTCGTCTAAGGTTAAGATCCCCCTGTCAGACCAGCTCGAGACGTTCAAGTTCGGAACCACATGGGACAATGTATTAATTGGAAACGCAATGGCAACCAGGTCGTCAGTGCTTGTTGAGACCTTCCCCAGCTTCCTCCAGGCCCACAGAGTCGCCTGAATGGAAAGGGGAAGGGTCTTCAATGAAAACTTTTCCCAGGTATCTACCATGAGTAGTTCTTTTAAGTTGTTGATAGGGTGTAGGGACTGTTCAATGCCGCACCAGAGATGGTCCGGAGACGGGTTGAGCCATTTGGATATCTGTGTGAGGGAGGCGGCTCTGAAGTAATCCTCTATGTCAACTAGGCCCATCCCACCCGCCGATCTATGTTTTATTAGCAGGGCTTTTGAGCACCTAGGTCTCTTGGATTTCCAGATGTATGAGGTCATTAAAGAGTTAAGGGCTTTGAAGTGAGTCTTATGGACTGGGACTGCTAAGGTTCTAAAAATGTACAGGATCTGAGGCAGCAACAGCATCTTGAACGACGCTAGGCGACCGGTCCAAGTTAATTCGGTGTTAGACAGCCTTTTGGTCTCTTTAGATAGTTTGTCTATTAAGGGTAAGTAGTTTGCTGCTGCCAGGTCTTGGAGATTTTTGGTTAGTTTAATTCCAAGGTACGTGATGCTATTGCTGCTCCAGACATAGGGAAAGGACCGTTGAAGGTGAGATTTAACCGAGGGTGGGATTCCTAGTTCCAGAATGGTGGATTTTGTGCAGTTGACTTTATAGAAGGAAATATTGCTAAAGTCGATAAGAGTGTCATGGGCATGTTGTAGAGAGTGTTTCGGTGAAGTTAAAAAAAGGATTATGTCATCTGCAAATAGGTTTATGTTATGGGACTGTCCCTGGATATTAAATCCTGAGATGTTGGGGTGAGATCTGATTTTTTCTGCTAGTGGTTCAATCATTAGATTGAATATGAAGGGGGAAAGTGGGCACCCCTGCCTCGTACCATTGGTAATGGTAAAAGTATCTGAAAGCATGTTTGAGGTATAGACCTGGGCACAAGGAGATGAGTATAAGGTGAGAATGGCGGACAGTATTGGCCCTGTGAAGCCAAATTTTAGAAGTGTATGTTTCATGTATCCCCAATGCACCCTGTCGAACGCCTTCTCCGCATCCAACGAGAGGAGCAGAGAAGGCGTCCGACAGGCTTGTGCATATTGCATAACGTCTAGAATTCTCCTGGTGGCGTCAGAGGCCTGCCTACCCGGAGTAAAGCCGGATTGGTCAGGCCTAATGAGGGTAGGTAGTACTTGAAGCAGTCTATGGGCTATTATTTTCGCATACAATTTAACATCTGTATTAAGCAAAGATATCGGTCTGAAGTTAGCGGGGGTTGTAGGGTCCTTGCCTGGTTTGGGAATGGTTACTACAAATGCTTTCAACATTTCCTGGGGGAAAGAGGCAGAGGACACAGCAGCATTGAATATCTGTTGGAGGGGTTGAGTTAGGGATGTTTGTAACGACTTGTAGTAGTCATTAGGGAGCCCGTCAGGCCCTGGGGATTTGCCTGATGGAAGTTCCTTGATAGCCTTTCTGATCTCAGTTTCGGAGATTGGAGCATTCAGGGTCTCAAGTTGCATCGGGATAAGAGAGGGGAGACTTATAGTAGCTAGAAAGGATTGGATGTTCTGGTCTGTTGGCTGGGTAGTGTTATCATCCTTGGCTAGGTTATACAGGGACGAGTAATATGCAGCGAAGGAATTGGCAATGTCTTTGGGGTTGAACAACTTAGCCTTACTCGTGGGATGTAACAGGTAAGCAATTATAGCTTTGGACCTGGCTGCCTTAAGTCTCTGTGCAAGATATTTACCCACCCTGTTACCCAATGAGTAATGGGATAATTTCAGGTAATGCACATGCTTGTCAAATTGTTGAACAAGGAGAAGCCTGAGATCAGAACGGAGCTGAGACAATTTTTGGGCTGATTGGGGATTTGAATTTTTCTTGTTAGCCATATCTAAGGTGTTAATTTCCTTAATAAGAAGGTCTAATTTTTGTGTTCTCTGCCTCTTCTCCCTTGCACATATCTGTAAGATCAAACCTCTGACAAACGCCTTATGGGCACACCAAACTGTATTAGTATCTGAAACAGAAGCATTGTTAATAGCAAAAAAGTCAGATAGATTTTTTTCTAGGTGTTTAACATGCGAGGGATTGCGAAAGATCCTAGAGTTCGCTCGCCAAATGTATGCAGGACTTGGCGTGTGACCCTCCACCACCGTGATAGAGACCGGAGAATGGTCTGACCAAGTAATGCTATGGATGGTGGAGGATGACACAGCCTGCAGAAGAACTTTATCCACCAGGATCAGGTCAATCCTGGAGTATGAATTGTGCCTGGGCGAGTGGTAGGAGTAGTCTCTTTCGTTGGCATGTTGGCACCTCCAGACGTCATAGATGTCCTCAGCATTGAGTAGGGGTTGAAGTGGGGGAGGCGGCCGTTTGGCCGACGATGTTGTGTCCATTGTATGGTCAGGCGAAAGGTTATGGTCCCCACAGACAATCAAGGAGCCTTTTTTGACTTGAGAGATTTTGGTATAAAGTCTGCGGAGGAACCGTAGTTGGTGAGAGTTGGGGGCGTAGAGGTTCACAATAGTAAATGGTTTGCTGTTTATCTCACCAGTAATGATTAGAAACCTGCCCTTAGGGTCAGCTATGGAGGACGACAGAGTGAATGTTACAGAGTCTCTTATGGAGATGAGGACCCCCTTTTGTTTGGAAGAAGCTGATGCTGAGAAGATGTGGGGAAAGTTCTTATGGCCGAACCTCGGGGGGTCGCTGTGCAAGAAGTGTGTCTCTTGAAGGCACAGGACGTCAGCCTGCAGTTTAAGAGCTTCTTTCCACACCGCAGATCCTTTAGCTGGGTGGTTAAAGCCGTTCACATTGAACGATATTATGCTAACTGCCATTGGAGTGTGGTGTGAGAAGATAATAGTCCCTTGACGTGGATTAAAGGTATCTCTGCGGAGACTTTCTGCTTCCATTGGGATGACGATGGTGTAGTCAGGATGTCGATCGGACCAGAGGAGAGGGGGGAGGATCAGGATGGAAATAAGGGTTAGGATAAGTCTGTAAAAAAGCAAACAACGTAATATGAAAACATATACGCATTTGAACTTGAGGGCACAGCAATTGCCCATAACTTGAAGGGGTGAAAGAGAGGTTCACAACTGAGAACTCCAGAGTTCAAGAACTGCTATTGTGTAGTAAGGATGGGCCCCGCAATGCATTGCGGCCGGCGCGGCCGACGCAGTGCATTGCTGGCTGATGATTGGCCCCGGAAACTCGAAGAGCCATAATTGGCTACAGGCAGGACGCCTGTAGCCAATTACAGCTCAGGGGCTGTAGTACACGCCCCCCCCTATAAAACGCCGCCACGCCGTCTGCGCCGGTCACATGCTGTTCCGGCGCAGATTGAGCAGGCTGTTTCTGTGACACTCTGCTGCATTTAGATAGATAGAGAGATTCACTTGCAGAGATTGAGTTAGATAGATTCAGTTACAAAGATTGATTGACAAAGAGGGGCTTGTAGTGTGCTCGTGGCAGGCAGGCAGAGCTCCTATATTTTGTTACCAGAAGCACCTATAGGACTTGTAGTGTGTTCGTGGCAGGCAGGCAGAGCTCCTATATTTTGTTACCAGAAGCACCTATAGAACTTGTAGTGTGTTCGTGGCAGGCAGGCAGAGCTCCTATATTTTGTTACCAGAAGCACCTATAGGACTTGTAGTGTGTTCGTGGCAGGCAGGCAGAGCTCCTATATTTTGTTACCAGAAGCACCTATAGGACTTGTAGTGTGTTAGTGGCAGGCAGGCAGAGCTCCTATATTTTGTTACCAGAAGCACCTATAGGACTTGTAGTGTGTTCGTGGCAGGCAGGCAGAGCTCCTATATTTTGTTACCAGAAGCACCTATAGGACTTGTAGTGTGTTAGTGGCAGGCAGGCAGAGCTCCTATATTTTGTTACCAGAAGCACCTATAGGACTTGTAGTGTGTTCGTGGCAGGCAGGCAGAGCTCCTATATTTTGTTCCCAGAGGCACCTATAGGACTTGAAGTGTGTTAGTCCCATTACACACACAGAGCTATATTTTCTTCCCAGAAGCACCTATAGGACTTGAAGTGTGTTAGTCCCATTACACACACAGAGCTATATTTTCTTCCCAGAAGCACCTATAGGACTTGAAGTGTGTTAGTCCCATTACACACACAGAGCTATATTTTCTTCCCAGAAGCACCTATAGGACTTGAAGTGTGTTAGTCCCATCACACACACAGAGCTATATTTTGTTCCCAGAAGCACCTATAGGACTTGAAGTGTGTTAGTCCCATTACACACACAGAGCTATATTTTGTTCCCAGAAGCACCTATAGGACTTGAAGTGTGTTAGTCCCATTACACACACAGAGCTATATTTTCTTCCCAGAAGCACCTATAGGACTTGAAGTGTGTTAGTCCCATTACACACAAAGAGCTATACTTTGTTCCCAGAAGCACCTATAGGACTTGAAGTGTGTTAGTCCCATTACACACACAGAGCTATATTTTCTTCCCAGAAGCACCTATAGGACTTGTAGTGTGTTAGTGGCAGGCAGGCAGAGCTCCTATATTTTGTTACCAGAAGCACCTATAGGACTTGTAGTGTGTTCGTGGCAGGCAGGCAGAGCTCCTATATTTTGTTCCCAGAGGCACCTATAGGACTTGAAGTGTGTTAGTCCCATTACACACACAGAGCTATATTTTCTTCCCAGAAGCACCTATAGGACTTGAAGTGTGTTAGTCCCATTACACACACAGAGCTATATTTTCTTCCCAGAAGCACCTATAGGACTTGAAGTGTGTTAGTCCCATCACACACACAGAGCTATATTTTCTTCCCAGAAGCACCTATAGGACTTGAAGTGTGTTAGTCCCATTACACACACAGAGCTATATTTTGTTCCCAGAAGCACCTATAGGACTTGAAGTGTGTTAGTCCCATTACACACACAGAGCTATATTTTCTTCCCAGAAGCACCTATAGGACTTGAAGTGTGTTAGTCCCATCACACACACAGAGCTATATTTTCTTCCCAGAAGCACCTATAGGACTTGAAGTGTGTTAGTCCCATTACACACACAGAGCTATATTTTGTTCCCAGAAGCACCTATAGGACTTGAAGTGTGTTAGTCCCATTACACACACAGAGCTATATTTTCTTCCCAGAAGCACCTATAGGACTTGAAGTGTGTTAGTCCCATCACACACACAGAGCTATATTTTGTTCCCAGAAGCACCTATAGGACTTGAAGTGTGTTAGTCCCATTACACACACAGAGCTATATTTTCTTCCCAGAAGCACCTATAGGACTTGAAGTGTGTTAGTCCCATCACACACACAGAGCTATATTTTGTTCCCAGAAGCACCTATAGGACTTGAAGTGTGTTAGTCCCATTACACACACAGAGCTATATTTTGTTCCCAGAAGCACCTATAGGACTTGAAGTGTGTTAGTCCCATTACACACACAGAGCTATATTTTCTTCCCAGAAGCACCTATAGGACTTGAAGTGTGTTAGTCCCATCACACACAAAGAGCTATACTTTGTTCCCAGAAGCACCTATAGGACTTGAAGTGTGTTAGTCCCATCACACACACAGAGCTATATTTTGTTCCCAGAAGCACCTATAGGACTTGAAGTGTGTTAGTCCCATCACACACACAGAGCTATATTTTCTTCCCAGAAGCACCTATAGGACTTGAAGTGTGTTAGTCCCATCACACACACAGAGCTATATTTTCTTCCCAGAAGCACCTATAGGACTTGAAGTGTGTTAGTCCCATTACACACACAGAGCTATATTTTCTTCCCAGAAGCACCTATAGGACTTGAAGTGTGTTAGTCCCATCACACACACAGAGCTATATTTTGTTCCCAGAAGCACCTATAGGACTTGAAGTGTGTTAGTCCCATTACACACACAGAGCTATATTTTGTTCCCAGAAGCACCTATAGGACTTGAAGTGTGTTAGTCCCATTACACACACAGAGCTATATTTTCTTCCCAGAAGCACCTATAGGACTTGAAGTGTGTTAGTCCCATCACACACACAGAGCTATATTTTCTTTCCAGAAGCACCTATAGGACTTGAAGTGTGTTAGTCCCATCACACACACAGAGCTATATTTTCTTTCCAGAAGCACCTATAGGACTTGAAGTGTGTTAGTCCCATCACACAGAGCTCCTCTATTTTCTTTGCATAAGCACCCACAGGACTTCTAGTGTGTTAGTGGCATCACACAGAGCTCCTCTATTTTCTTTGCATAAGCACCCACAGGACTTCTAGTGTGTTAGTGGCATCACACAGAGCTCCTCTATTTTCTTTGCAGAAGCACCCACAGGACTTCTAGTGTGTTAGTGGCATCACACAGAGCTCCTATATATTCTTCTCAGCAGCACCCACAGGACTTCTAGTGTGTTAGTGGCATCACACAGAGCTCCTCTATTTTCTTTGCATAAGCACCCACAGGACTTCTAGTGTGTTAGTGGCATCACACAGAGCTCCTCTATTTTCTTTGCATAAGCACCCACAGGACTTCTAGTGTGTTAGTGGCATCACACAGAGCTCCTCTATTTTCTTTGCATAAGCACCCACAGGACTTCTAGTGTGTTAGTGGCATCACACAGAGCTCCTCTATTTTCTTTGCAGAAGCACCCATAGGACTTCTAGTGTGTTAGTGGCATCACACAGAGCTCCTATATATTCTTCTCAGCAGCACCCACAGGACTTCTAGTGTGTTAGTGGCATCACACAGAGCTCCTCTATTTTCTTTGCATAAGCACCCACAGGACTTCTAGTGTGTTAGTGGCATCACACAGAGCTCCTCTATTTTCTTTGCATAAGCACCCACAGGACTTCTAGTGTGTTAGTGGCATCACACAGAGCTCCTCTATTTTCTTTGCATAAGCACCCACAGGACTTCTAGTGTGTTAGTGGCATCACACAGAGCTCCTCTATTTTCTTTGCAGAAGCACCCATAGGACTTCTAGTGTGTTAGTGGCATCACACAGAGCTCCTATATATTCTTCTCAGCAGCACCCACAGGACTTCTAGTGTGTTAGTGGCATCACACAGAGCTCCTCTATTTTCTTTGCATAAGCACCCACAGGACTTCTAGTGTGTTAGTGGCATCACACAGAGCTCCTCTATTTTCTTTGCATAAGCACCCACAGGACTTCTAGTGTGTTAGTGGCATCACACAGAGCTCCTCTATTTTCTTTGCAGAAGCACCCATAGGACTTCTAGTGTGTTAGTGGCATCACACAGAGCTCCTCTATTTTCTTTGCAGAAGCACCCATAGGACTTCTAGTGTGTTAGTGGCATCACACAGAGCTCCTATATTTTCTTCTCAGCAGCACCCACAGGACTACCGACTACAATGGCTGGAAGACCGCCAAGGGGAGGCAGAGCGTGCAGAGCCAAGAACACAGGGCAGGCAGGCTCTGTTTCTAGTGGACGTGGCCGTGGACGTGGACGTGGTCGTGCATCGTCATCAGCACGTGGCCATGGGACACGCGCGTCTTTGTTTTCGGCAGCTGGACATGTGGAGCCGCATCATGCTGAAGGCTTGGTAGAATGGATGACCAAGCCCTCCTCATCCTCCTCATCCTCTCTCACCCAGGCTCAGGGTACTGACAGAGCATCATCAGCCACCCCTTCCCTAGACCCACCATGTCCTCCTGAGGAGTCCCCCGAACTCTTTGAGCACAGTGTTGGGTACATGCTCCAGGAGGATGCCCAACGATTCGAAGGCTCGGATGACGATACCCAGCTTGAGGAATCTGGCAGTACAGTTCCACCAGCTGCAGCTTACTGCCAGGTTTGCTCTAGTGGTGAAGAGGGAGGGGATGATGAGGTCACTGACTCCACGTGGGTGCCTCAAGGGAGAGAGGATGAGGAGGAGGACGAGGAGGAGGAGGATGCGGCGTCACATGTCCAACGAGGCAGGATGCCCCCTGGAGGCCAGGTAGAGGCCAGCACAGCAACTGTACAACACCGCAGAGCTCCGCCTGTGCAGGGCGCTGCCTCTGCACGTTATCAGAAAAGTTCTTTGGTGTGGGCCTTTTTTGAGACGAGTGCAGCAGATCGCACCACTGCTATTTGCAATATTTGTCTCAAGCGTATCTCGCGTGGCCAAAACATCAGCCGCTTGGGCACGACAAGCATGACCAGACATATGGCGACCTGCCATGCAGCTCGTTGGCAGGCACACATAAAAGACCCACACCAAAGAACTAAGCGGACCTCTCCTTGCTCCTCCTCAGCTGGGATCTCCATCCCCACTACACCTTCAGTCCTCTCTGAAAGCTGCTCTGAGAGGACTGAAGGTGTAGAATTCGGTGTGTCACAACCAAGTACTTGCAGTACACCGACGTCCGAATGCAGCAGGCAAATTTCCCTGCCCCAGCTGCTGGACCGTAGAAAGAAGTACACTCCCAGCCATCCACATGCCCAGCGGTTGAATGCTAGCCTTGCTAAATTGCTAGCACTTCAACTGCTGCCTTTTCAGTTGGTAGACTCGGCCCCCTTCCGTGAGTTTGTTCAATGTGCGGTTCCTCAGTGGCAGGTTCCCAAACGCCACTTTTTCTCGCGGAAGGCGATTCCGTCTCTCTACCGGCATGTGGAGGGCAATGTCCATGCCTCGCTGGACAGGGCGGTCAGCGGTAAGGTGCATATTACCGCTGACTCATGGTCCAGCAGGCATGGACAGGGACGGTACCTTTCTTTCACGGCCCATTGGGTCACTCTATTGGCAGCTGGGAGGGATGCAGGACAAGGTGCAGTAGTGTTGGAGGTTGTTCCGCCACCACGCCTCCAAAACGCGACTACTGCTACTGGTTGTGACACACCTCTCTCCTCCACCCCCTCCTCTTCTTCTTCCTCCAGTGCTCTGTCCTTGGAACCAGCGGTGCTCCGTAGGCGTACAAGGGGCTACGCAAGTACGCAGGCAAAAAGATGCCATGCCGTGCTTGCGCTGGTGTGTTTGGGGGACAGGAGCCACACTGGGCCAGAGGTTCTGGCAGCTCTGCAGGGGCAGGCCGAGAGGTGGTTGACGCCACGTCAGCTTAAGCCAGGAATGGTCGTTTCTGACAATGGCACCAACCTCCTCTCCGCCCTGCGACAGGGGCAGCTCACCCATGTGCCCTGCATGGCTCACGTCCTCAACCTGGTGGTGCAGCGGTTCTTGGGCAGGTTCCCAGGCTTACAGGATGTCCTGAGGCAGGCCAGGAAAGTCTGTGTGCATTTCCGCCGATCTTATAATGCCAGTGCTCGGCTGACTGAGCTGCAAAAGGAGCTGAACCTGCCCAAGAACCGCCTAATATCTGACATGCCCACCAGGTGGAACTCAACGTTGGCCATGCTGCAGCGACTGCACACGCAGCAGAGGGCCATCAATGAGTACCTTTGCGACTACGGCACCAGGACAGGGTCAGGGGAGCTTGGTTTTTTTTCCCCACGTCAGTGGAGCATGATCAGGGATGCATGCACTGTCCTCTCACCATTTGAGGAGGCCACGAGGATGGTGAGCAGTGACAGTGCATGCATCAGTGACACTGTCCCTCTTGTCCACCTGTTGGAGCATACGCTGCGTGGGATAATGGACAGGGCACTTGAGGCAGAACAGAGGCAGGAAGAGGAGGACTTCCTTGCCTCTCAAGGCCCCCTTTATCCGGACAGTGTTCCTTCTGTCCCACCCATCACACAGGAAGAGGATGAGGAGGAGGAGGAGGAGGAGGAGGAGGAGGATTGTGTGAGCATGGAGGTGGAGCCTGGCACTCAGCATCAGCAGCAGCAGTCTTTTAGGGATGATGTACAGTCCCAACAAGCCAGTGGACTTGTACGTGGCTGGGAGGAGGTGGCTGGCGATCATGTCATCCTCAGTGACCCAGAAGACTCCGGACCGAATGCCTCAGCTAACCTACGCTGCATGGCCTCCCTGATCCTGCAAAGCCTGCGGAAGGATCCTCGTGTTCTTCGGATCAAGGAGAGGGACCATTACTGGCTGGCCACTCTCCTTGATCCGCGGTACAAGGGTAAGGTTGCGGACCTTATCTTGCCGTCGCAGAGGGAGCAGAGGATGAGACATCTCAGGGAGGCCTTGCAGAAAGGTCTGTGCAACGCGTTCCCAGAAACTGGGAGGCTACAAACTCCTGGTCCTGGGCGACGAGTTGCTGAGGCTTCGGTCAGTGGCAGAAGGAGCGGTGGGGAAGGTGGACGTCTGACCGATGCGTTCAGACAATTTTTTAGTCCGCAGCCCCAAGGTATGATCGGTTCCAGCAACCATCGCCAGCGTCTGATATACATGGTGCAGGAATACCTTGGGGCAAGGTCAGACTTGGACACCTTTCCCACCGAAAATCCTCTGGCTTACTGGGTCCTGAGGATGGATCACTGGCCAGAGCTTGCACAGTATGCAATTGAGCTACTGGCCTGTCCTGCCTCCAGCGTTCTTTCCGAACGCACATTCAGTGCTGCTGGAGGATTTGTGACTGATCATAGGGTGCGCCTGTCCACCGCCTCGGTTGATCGACTGACATTCATCAAAATGAATCAGTCTTGGATCACCACCAGCTACCAGGCACCTGAGGCGGATATAACCGAATAATTTTTAATGTCACATCCCTTCAAGACTGCCTATGCTGATGCTGAGTGACTGTCCTCTTATGTTCACTGACTATCCTCTTCCTCCTCCTCAATGATCCATGCCACAGCACCAGTGCCTAAGGCACAATTTTTCAGCCCCTGTTTAACAGGGCGTGTACTTACAATTTTTAAAAAAAATGCTTCGCAACACGTGTGACTGCTGTGCTCCAAGTACAGTCTCTGTGAGGGCCGTGTTGCAGTGTTGTGGCACCAGCACCAGTGCCTAAGGCACAATTTTTCAGCCCCTGTTTAACAGGGGCGTGTACTTACAATTTTTTAAAAAAATGCTTCGCAACACGTGTGACTGCTGTGCTCCAAGTACAGTCTCTGTGAGGGCCGTGTTGCAGTGTTGTGGCACCAGCACCAGTGCCTAAGGCACAATTTTTCAGCCCCTGTTTAACAGGGGCGTGTACTTACAATTTTTTAAAAAAATGCTTCGCAACACGTGTGACTGCTGTGCTCCAAGTACAGTCTCTGTGAGGGCCGTGTTGCAGTGTTGTGGCACCAGCACCAGTGCCTAAGGCACAATTTTTCAGCCCCTGTTTAACAGGGGCGTGTACTTACAATTTTTAAAAAAATGCTTCGCAACACGTGTGACTGCTGTGCTCCAAGTACAGTATCTGTGAGGGCCGGGTTGCAGTGTTGTGGCACCAGCACCAGTGCCTAAGGCACAATTTTTCAGCCCCTGTTTAACAGGGCGTGTACTTACAATTTTTTAAAAAAATGCTTCGCAACACGTGTGACTGCTGTGCTCCAAGTACAGTCTCTGTGAGGGGTTGCAGTGTTGTGGCACCAGCACCAGTGCCTAAGGCACAATTTTTCAGCCCCTGTTTAACAGGGGCGGGTAATTACAAATCTTGATCTAATAGTTCACAGCAGGGCCCATTCCTGCGCCCACCAAGAGTAACTATGAGGGCCTGCAGTCTTGTGGCAACACCGTCCACCACCACCGCCAAAGGCCCAATTTTTCTGCCCTGTTCATCAGGTGCTTGCAATTACAAATCTTGATCTAATAACTCACAGCAGGGCCCATTCCTGCGCCCACCAAGAGTAACTATGAGGGCCTACAGTCTTGTGGCAACACCGTCCACCACCACCGCCAAAGGCCCAATTTTTCTGCCCTGTTCATCAGGTGCTTGCAATTACAAATCTTGATCTAATAACTCACAGCAGGGCCCATTCCTGCGCCCACCAAGAGTAACTGTGAGAGCTTACAGTCTTGTGGCAAAACCGTCCACCACCACCACCACCACCACCCCCAATTTTTCTGCCCTGTTCAACAGGTGCATGCAATTACAAATCTTGATCTATTAACTCACAGCAGGGCCCATTCCTGTGCCCACCAGTCTTGTGGCTACACCAACATCTAATAGGGCAAATTTCTGCAGAGTATATACGCCAGGCCCCTACTTTCAAACATCCAACTTACAAACGACTCCTACTTGCAAATGGAAAGAGAAAACAGGAAGTGAGAGGAAATCTACCCCTAGGAAGGGAAATTCTATCCTGTTAGATTTAATTTGGGAAAAAGGTATCTCCTCTCTACTGATACTTTATCACCAATCCTTGTTTCAATTAAAACCCCACTTTTCCAAAAACATTTGTCATTGGGACGGAAAGTGAGGTGACATGTTCTGAACAGATGTGCAAAGACAGCAAATGTTACAGGGGTGATAACCCCTCCCTATGTTCTCCAAAAAGCTTAAAAATAGATTTTTTTGGGATGGAGCTACACTTCATAATGTACCTGTTCAGATTCTACTTAAGATCAAACCTAAAGCCGCAAGTGGTTTTAAATGGCTTCTTTTTTTCCTTTACAAATGTCATTTTGTGCAAGGACAGTTCTAAACACGGGAAACACATGCCACTTCACAGGCATACTTTGGACACCCCCCAGGTACCATATTTAAAGGAAAATGTCACTTTTTTTTTTTCACTTTATGCATCATTAAAATGACTGCTCCCGAAAAAACGTTAGTTTTTAAAAGTTCTTTTTGCATTGATATATGTCCCCTGGGCAGGACCCGGGTCCCCAAACCTGTTTTATGACATTAACATGCATATTGGCCGTTGTAATTAGCACTTTTGATTTCGAACGTTCGCGTCCATTATAACGTATAGGGTTCGAAAATTCGCGCGAACTTTCGGTCCGTTCGAAGGTTCTGGTTCGAACCGAACCCGGGGGTGTTCGGCTCATCCCTATTGTGTAGACTTGGTTTACGATTTGTTCTTGGAAGCTTTAGCATCGTGTTGTTTCTTATTCTTCTTTTTTGTCACCGTCTGCCACTCAGAATGAACGCCTGAGTGCTGTGGACGAGAGGATGTTTCCGGCGGGTGTTCAGGTATGATGTCCCATGATTTGAGCAGGGAGAACCCTTTATCCACATCAGAGATAGTGGTGCCTTCGTGCGTGATTGTCAATTTGACAGGGTAGCCCCATCTGTAGGGAATGTTGTGGTTGCGAAGCGCCTTCGTCACCGGCAGGAGTGATTTGCGCTTTTGCATAGTATGCTGAGATAGATCAGCGAATAACTGAATGTGCGCAAACCTGTCCGGCGGTTGTTGGTTTTTGCGAAAGGCCGCCGTCAGCTGTTTTTTGGTTTGGTAAAAGTGGACCCGCATCAAGATATCACGTGGAATGTTATCAGGCAGATGCAAGGGTTATGGCAGTCTGTGGATGCGGTCCACATGTAGGTCTGTGTCGGGTACTGCAGGTAGAAATGTTTTAATTAGGTCAAGTGCATACTGATGCAATTGTGTCGGGAGGACTGTCTCAGGGACCCCCCTAATTTTCACATTGTTGCGTCTCGACCTGTCCTCGAGGTCGGCGACCTTTGACCTCAACCATTCCAGTTCCCCATCATGGTCGTTATGGGCATCAATGAGTGTATTGTGGGACTCCGCAAGCTCCCCCATTTTCTTTTCTATATGGGAAACTCTGCCCCCCACCGCTCCTAGCTCTGCTTTAAAACTGGTGACACATTGCATAATGTCTGCATGCACAGAGCTGCGGAGGGAGACTAACATGTCCTTTAAAGTGGTGTCGGAAACAGGCTTACCCGTGGTGGGGAAGGCCGTGAAAGGATCCACCAGCTCTCTTGTCTCTTCCATGCTGTCCTGCAGTGTGCGGCTTTGTTGAAGGTCCTGCTCTAATCGAGGCTTCGATTTGGCAGGGCTGCGGGAAACTGGAGTAGATGCACCCGGTGTACTGTGATCCGGGCTCTGTTGCGATCCTGGGCTGGATGCTGCGGAGTGCGGGCTGTTCACTGAGGAGGGAGAGCAGCTCCCGGAGCCGGCGCCATCTTGGATTTGGCCTCGGCCTTTCGGCTGAAAGAAATCCTGCAATTTGTTCAATTGCGCCGTTCCTTTCCTCTTGCGGGCCATCCCCGGTCCTCACCCCCACCACCGGATCTGTTTAGGGTGGTTTTCGAGCGGCGATATGATCGCTAAAGCCTCCGGTTCCTGACTCTGAAGCGGAGCTGAATGATCACGCATCCATTCAGTTGCGCGGTAGCCACGCCCCCACAAATGCATTTTTTAATGAAACAAAATAAATAAAAAACGAATTTCAGGAGTAACTAAATAAATGTATTTTTTAGACGAAAAAGAAATTCCGAAACAAAATATTTCAGTGTGCACATGTCTACTATGTATGTAGCTATTGAAAGGCTGCACAAGGAGACCCGTATCTCCGGAACCATAGGTTGTAATTTTTACCAATAGTAGGGTAGAACTTAGGCTACCTACCCCCCAAATTTGGGGTCTCTGTGACCTCAGGTTGTCGAGCTATGACCCTCGAAGCTTGATTTTCTTTTTCATGGCTCTGCCTCACCTGCCTCCCCTGACTGCACGTCCCTGATTGCCACCTATCAGTGACAGTGCATTGTGAATTTGGCCGGCCACAAGTTGGTGAAGATGGCACTGGTCTGATTGGATTGCTTTCTATCCTCTATTTCACCTGGAGATACTATCAATAACATATTTCCTGTCTTAGGTTGTTTCCACTCATGTGTGAGCAAAGGAAACACCTTTGGAAAGCAGCATTGTCAATCTGAGGAGAGGGTAATGTTAGATGAACTATCAGACTTAGATGGACTTGACTAACAAAGTAAAGCCAAACTCCAGTTAAAACTGTATAAGTAGTTACAGCATTACAGTGACCAGTGGCTAACAGTAATGTGACCGCCAATCACAGTGGTCACATGGCCAAAGATTCCGCCTCGCCTCCTGGCATTCTAAGGCCTTTAAAGGGATTGCAGGAGGTGGCGCCAAAGGGTTAAAAGAAAAAAAAAGGGTCCTAGCACAGCCAGTTTGCTTCTGTGCTTTCTACTTGAGAGCCTTGTGCCTATGCATGGCATGCCTGTACTCCTGTAGTCACACTTCTGCTGACACCCCCCGCCCAGCCAGTACAGATTGAGTGACAGCACCTGCTATGTGAAGTTGGCAAAAGCCATACAGGGAGGGACTAGTGACAATCTTTACTACTTGCCCCTGTCGTGCCCAAACAGCAAATGGGAGGTCCTCAATAAAGCATTGTCAGAAGTTCTCACCTGACTTTAAAGTTCTTGTCTGTGTGCCTGACAAGAAGTGAGGGGGAACCTCCCCAAAACTGAAGCAGGAAGTAATAAATACTGATGCTTCCTTACTCTATCCAAAACAAATGTTTTGGTTTGGAGTTGGGCTTTAGAGGGATAGAAGAAACCTAGAATAGAGGTTGTTATAAAGGTCAGCCTCTGAAAACTTTAGTAAATCTTTGCAGCGGGAAGTATGAATATGAGTATGATATCAATATTTAGTTAAGTAACATAAAAATAACTTGCACATCACTGATTCTATTTTAAGCATGGCAAAGCCAGCTGACGTCCAATGAAAACCCACAAGGGTATTCCTTAATTCAATAGCTTACTGCTGCTTTAGGAAATCTGTGCTTTCCACTCTTCAGAAAATGCCAATAACATTTTTTATCCCATAGGGTGGGTAGGAGAAAAGTTAATTACGTATAATTATAGTGGTTTAATTGTAATTCAGTTCATCTGGGTCCATAACCAATGTTAAAATTAAATTCACTTTCATGTAAGAATTAAGAATGCATAATTAAAACGGAGCATTGATTCCTGTTTCCTTAAAGAAACAGAGATTGGTGGAGGACTAGGTAATTTTGCATATATTTGCATGAATTAATAGAAATTTCAATACTTTTTTATTTTTTGGGGGATTTGATAAAAACTTTTTATATATTGTACCAATAGAAGAATTAAACTTTCAAATGATTTAAACAATTTTATATAACATTGATCAGCAAAGATATTCACTCCATTTTTAATAAAATATCGTATATTCATTTCCTCTGTGTAGAACTGAATCAAAAAGGTGCCCGATGGCTATTGAGAATTGTCATCACAAGCCTATATCACGTGAATAGTTAAAGTGATTATAAAGTCTTGATTTTTTTTCTATAAAAATAACAAACGTGTTATACTTACCTGCTCTGTGCAGTAAATTTGTACAGAGCAACCCAGATCCTCTTCTTCTCAGGTGCCTCTTCTATGATCCTGGCCCCTCCCTCCTGTCGAGTGCCCCCGCAGTAAGCAATTTGCTTTGGGGGCACCAAAGTCGAGTCACACCTCCCTGTGTCCATTCAGACACAAAGCTGCAGTACGGCCCTGTCCCCTTTTCTCCTCATTGGCTAACTGACTTTGATTGACAGCGGCGGGAGCCAATGGCGTCGCTGCGGTGTCTCAGCCAATCAGGTGGGAGAGTCCTAGATGGCCGAGACACTCGTGGACATCGCTGGACAGAGAGAGAGCTTAGGTAAGTATTGGGGGGAGGGGGGGCTGAGTGGGGCTGCTGCACACAGAAGACTTTTTATCTTAATACATAGAATGCATTAAGATTAAAAAACTTCTGCCTTTACAACCATTTTAATTCTTCAGAATCTTAAACCTGACATTGAAAAGTGTAACTAAACTTGCCTAGCAAAAATGTGGATGGACCCCATCATTGGCAAAGAGTATATAGTTTTATAAAGCCCCCCAATTTAAGCCCTTTTTACATTGGTGGTAAAAGTTTGGCAGCCAATAATTAATCCCATGGGACTTTTATTAACCCCTTTAATGCTGGGGATAATTTAACACCTTCAATCTGTACCCAGCAATCGGAATTAGACACTACATGATCTATTTCTGTGGGCTGGGTTTCTTAGGAACTCTTCTTTCTGCTCATAAGCTACTGCTGTGCTGAGCCTGTGCTTTCTTCCAATGGTAGAGAGCTTCTCATCTGCAATCAGCCAAAACGAAACTGGTTTGGGGAAGTGGATCAACATGCGATCAATGTGAAGAAATTGGTTCTGCGACTTTCACTTCCAAAGCCAGCAATCAGACTGACCTTTTATTGTTAGGGGCAAACAGATGAATGTTGTAAGCACATTTTTTTAACCAAATTCTAATGTAGCGATACCCCTATAGGAGCTGCTTGATAACATGGTTCCTCTGTTCTTTGCCTTGACCTTCTCAAGATCCTCAGCACCTCTGACACACCAGGTTGAGTGTACAAACATACAATATCACAGGAATTCATTGAAAGCAATACTTAGTACCCAATATTAGTGCTATATCAAAGAAAACAGGCACCAAACCAGGTAGTAAAATTTAACGTAATCAATCCCCCCCCCCCCCCAGAATGGTTGGTAACTAGGCAAGTATAAACTGGATTGACAATCTTAATGAGCTGGTATCACAGTTATATAAGTGGCTGCTTACCGTTTAGTTACTGGTGACCTAGTTAATAACAGAATTTAGCATACAAAGTGATAATTAGTAGGGATTATGCATAAGATGACATTTGGCGTCAAGATCAGCATAAACAGTTGCAAGGCCACCTCAAGTGTAGCCATGACCACAAGAAAACTTTAAACTACCAAGTGCTGGAATAATACTGAGAGGGCATTTATGGCAGTAATGCTAGTCCTAGACTGACTGGGTATGCTCTGTCCAAAAGAAAGGGAGGATGGTAGGGGAGGTGCAAGGTAGATGTGATTCAGATGCGGTAAAAGATTGGTATGAAGCGGTATAGGGTTGGTATAGTTGCAGTCTAGGTTTGAGAATAAGTGCAGTATAGAGTGCAGAATGGGTGTGTCCCTCTGTGGATCTCACTGCCACAGTCTGTGCTAGCGGTATTAGCAATGGATGAATAGTTCTTTCACCAGTCTCTAGAATGCTGCGGTGACCTCTCGCAGTGGAAGAGGGGAGCCCCTCAGTCTCTCCCCAAAAATCTCAGAGGATCAGCGGTGGGAAGCTGAGGGTGAGTGGACGCTCCAGTCTTCCTGCGGCAGCAGTGCAGGTGCTGTGGTGTGGGCGGTGCTGCGCTGCCCCCCCCGATGTCCTCACATCCAGTCTCAGGCTTGGATCTCTACTGGTATGGTCTCCCATTGGCAGGCAAACATGCAAACAGAGGTGCTCTCTCTCTTTCACACTCTCAATGCCACGAGGAAGAACTTTCCCGGGCAGTTTAATAAAAATCTCTCCACTCCTCCTACTGCACAGTGCCTATTGGGATCTGTAGGGTAAGAAATCTATTTGTGCCAATGTATGGCTACCGTCTCAAACTACAACTCCTAGGATTCTCTGCCTAGAAGTCTATGGGCCAGCTTGGCTTTAGCTCTCCCCCTGCTGGCCAGATAATGGTGCAACATAACATCAGTATATCTGAAGTCTTCTTCTCCATATTGCTGTAGCCCAGCACCTGGCTACTGGCTGCACTGACATCGATCAGATCCAGAACACTAAAATACAGCAACATTTGTGTAAAGAAATGGCAGTGACTAGTTTTACAATGGGGAATGGTTAGTGTCTCTGTGCGACTTTAACAAAACGGTCAATTGGCCAAATGATCAGACAGGAAGAAACTGTAAGTTTCAATTTACTAAACAGATACAAAATGAGAAGAAATATTATCCAGGTGGCAAAGAGCATGCATACACAGCAGACTAATACAAAACAGATTATGAAAGCTGAACAAACATGGATTATTCACAGCAATATGTCAGTCTGTGGCTCTATTAGGGTAACACGTGGCTGTATACCATAGCCTCTATATGACATTAAAACAACATAGAGTCCAGCTGAGAATCACTACTTTATCAGAACCATATAGAACACAAACAGCTACCTGTGACTATCCTCATGTATAGCACTCCTTTCAGTTCACGTACCTCTGGTAACACAAATTAACACAAATAAACAGTTTGAGAGATCCAAGGACAAAGAGCCACTCTACTTGAACTTAGGTATTGGGTACTCTGGGGATTTGCTATTAGGATCCTGCTTGGCTGCCTGCATATGCTGGTTCTGGCAGTGGAGGGCCGCTCACCTGGCTGCAGATCACTTGCCCAGCTACCTCTGCCTTATCAGGTGTAGCCTCTCTGAGCTGTTGAGGGAAGAAAGTTGAAGAACTTATCTGCCCTGCATGTGTCTAGCAACCAAAGAAGTTGTGGGAAATTGAGTTAAAGGGGCCTGCACCTGCATCTGGGCATGGTGAGTAAATGGGCACTCCACCACAAGATGTTCATTGCTGTTTAGGATTTGACATAATTTTTAGTCATGGCGACTGTATGGGAAATGAGAAGAATCTCCTTGCACAAACCATAACAAAATAATTTATGTTTTAACTCTTACCTTCTGGGCTGAAAACAAGCATGTAATGAAGAATATGGTGCTTTATTTAAAATCTACACAGAGACATGTGTTGATGAAAGTTACACAAATCTAAACCAATAAATGAATAATGCATCAAGGCTTCTATAATACATTAGTTTTAATGGAATGATCTTGTCTGCAAGGAATGTGGCAATAAGTACAGTGACAAACTGTGCAGCACCAGACAATGTCATTAACTGATTCAGCCCCAGAAGATTTTACCCCCTTCCTGACCAGAGCACTTTTTACAATTTGGCACTGCATCGCTTTAACTGACAATTGTGCGGTCGTTCGATGATGTACCCGAACAAAATTTGCGTCCTTTCTTTCCCACAAATAGAGCTTTCTTATGGTGGTATTTTATCGCCTCTACGGTTTTTATTTTTGGCGCTATAAACAAAAAAACTTTTTGCTCTAATTAATATGCCCAAAAGTTTTTTTAAAAAACAAATTTCTGCATCGGTTTAGGCCAATATATATCTTTGGTAAAAAAAAAATCGCAATAAGTTATAGCGTTTGCAATCTATGGGAAAGATTTATGACATTTTTATGGCAATTTTATTATTTATTTATTTTTACTAGTAATTGCAGTGATCTGCATTTTTTTGAGACCATTGGCATTCATACAGTGACCAGTGCTATAAAAATGGACTGATTACTGTGTTAATGTCGCTGGCAGGGAAGGGGTTAACACTAGGGGGCGATCAAGTTTTCAATGTGTGTTCCCTCAGCATGTTCTAACTGAGTGGGGATGTGAGTGAGAGGAGCCATATCGTTTTTCCTACTTCGTAGAAAATCACAGTATTCATCACTCACCACAGTCACACATCCCTCCCCAGTTGCCTAACCCCCCTCCTGTTGGCAGACATCCCTCCCTAGTTCTATTGTTCAGGTGTGGTGGAGAGGATTTCCATTACTTGGTGGAAGACACTTTCTCTGCAGTGATATTTACCACATATTTTTATTTTTTTTCACATTAGACTTTATTTACATCGATTTTTTATTATTTTTGAGTATTGCAAATGTTTTTTTTTGCACTATTTTTCTTATTCATTTAAGATTGATGATAGTTAGTGGATAAATACAGTGAAATAAATCCTGAAAATGTATGTAAGGAATCGTAGAAGGGGGCCCAATGAATGGAAAGTTATCTCCAAGCACCTCCCTCCTGGAAGGAGGTATAATAATCAGTAAGGCCATAATTTATTAGTTAATTGAAAGCATATCATCAGCATATAAACAAATTTTAAAGCTGTCCGTGTCCTTCAGATAACCCTTCATTTCCGATGGAGAGTGATAGCTCTGACCAATGGCTTAATTGCCAAAGCAAAGAGCTAGGTTTTTTATTTTTGCGATATAAGTAAAAAATTAAATAAATACAATTTTGCAAATAAGCAATTTTTGTTCATAAATTTGGGCCAAAATTTATACTGCTACATATCTTTGGTAAAAATAACCCAAATTGGTGTATATTATTTGGTCTGTGTGAAAGTTATAGAGTCTACAAGCTATGGTGCAAATCATTAAAAATTGATCATTCCTGTTGTTCTGACAGCCTATCTCAATTCTTGAGACACTGAAATGTCAGGACAATACAAATACCCTCCAAATGACCCCTTTTTAGAAAGTAGACAGTCCAAGGTTGTTGGTAAGAGGCATAGTGAGTTTTTTGAAGTTGTAATTTTGTCCCACAATTCTTTGCAAAATGAAGAATTTTTAATTTTTTAACACAAAACTGTCATAATAGCAAGTTATTTCTCACACAAAGCATACCTCCAATTACACTCCAAAATGAATTCTGCTACTCCTCCTGAGTATAGCCATATCAGATGTGTGAGACTTTTACACCTGGCCACATACAGAAGCCCAACATGCAGGAAGCACCATCAGGTGTTCTAGGAGCATAGATTGCCATCTAATTTCATTCCTACTTATCATATTTTTGAAGGTCCTGGAGCACCAGGACAGTTGAACTACCCATAGAATTACCCTATTTTGGAAAGCAAACACCCCAACATATATTCTATGAGGCATGGGCTGGTGACAGGTACTCGGATACTCTGATGAGCTGGTGACAGGTATTCGGTGTAAGGGTTAATTCTGCTCAGACACCTTGACGATCAGTGAACCTCTCGGAGCCCCCGGGAACATTTAATGCACACAAGACAGGATAAGTTCAAAGAATGTTCATTTTATTGGCAGCATGAGCTGGGTTTTTATGCAAACTTGGAACAAAAGGAGTCACGTAACACATATGAGGGGGGTCAAGACATACAGCGTGACATCTTGTTTAAACTAGTATCATAGGTCTTGGGAAGCTGACGGTTGATTTTGTCTGAAGACATAGTTTCACAATCAGTTCCTACCGGAACCCACCTAAGCTATGGCTATTGCGACATACAAGACCCTAAAACAAAGATACATTTGTCTGTCAGCTATTTTTAATGTCTCTGTTTTTATTAACTCATTCTCACCCTTCACTCGGGTACTCTGATGAGCTGGAGATAGGTACTTGGGCACTCTGATGGGCTGATGACAGGTACTTGGGTACTCTGATGTGCTAGTGACAGGTACTCGGGTACTCTGATGGGCTGGTGACAGGTACTTGGGTTACTCTGATGGGCTGGTGATAGGTACTTGGGTACTCTGATGGGCTGGTGACAGGTACTTGTGTAATCTGATGGGTTGGTGACAGGTACTCGGGTACTCTGATGGGCTGGTGATAGGGACTTGGGTACTCAGATGGGCTGGTGACAGGTACTCTGATGGGCTGGTGACAGGTACTCTGATGCTGATGACAGGTACTTCGTGGCTGGTGACAGGTACTCTGATGCTCGTGACAGGTATGCTGGGGCTGGTGACAGGTACTCTGATGCTGGGGACAGGTACTCTGGGGCTGGTGACAGGTACTCTGATGCTGGGGACAGGTACTCTGGGGCTGGTGACAGGTACTCTGATGCTGGTGACAGGTATTCTGGGGTTGGTGACAGGTACTCAGATTCTGGTGACAGGTACTCTTGGGTTGGTGACGGGTTCTCTGATGCTGGTGACAAGTGCTCTGGGGCTGGTGACAGGTACTCTGGGACTGGTGACAGGTACTCAGATGGGTTAGTGACAGGTCCTCTTTATTTGTGGAGCAATCGGGGCACATCACTGTACTGCAGCACATTTTTCTTCCAGGTCTCCTCCTCACGCTCTGAGGAGGAGAACCCGGAAATGGCACTACAGCCGTTTGTTGACATTTGTGACCGACTGTGATTGGACACAGCCGGTCACGTGGTAAAGAGCCAATTGACGTCCTTTTTTTCCCCACAAATAGAGCTTTCTTTTGGTGATAATTGATCACCGTTTTTTATTTTTTGCGCTATAAACAAAAAAAGACCAAACAATTTTAAAAATATATATTTTTTAGTTTTTGCTATAATAAATATCCCCAAATTTTAAAAAACAAAACCAAATTCCTTAATCAGTTTAGGCCGATATATATTCTTCTACATATTTTTGGTAAAAAAAATCACAATAAGCGTATATTGATTGGTTTGCACAAATGTTATAGCATCTACAAAATAGGGTATAGATTTATGGCATTTTTGTTAATTTATTTATTTTTTTTACTAGTAATGGCGACGATCAGCGATTTTATAGCGATTTATATTTTAAAAAGTGTGTCACGTGTCGGGTATGGCGGGGAACAGGAGGTGGATCCCCTATGCCAATGAGGCGATAGCACGGGTTGTATTGGAGGACCGGTTCTAATGTTGCTACTGGTTTTCACCAGAGCCCGCCGCAAGGCGGGATGGGCTTGCAGCGGCGGTAGCAACCAGGTCGTGTCTTCCAATAGCAACTCGACCCCACTGACAGCTGAGACAGGCGCGGTACACAAGGATTAGGCAGAGGCAAGGTCAAACGTAGCAAAAGGTCAGGGCAGGTGGCAAAGGTTCGTAGTCAGGGGCAACGGCAGAGATCTGGATACACAGTAGGAGCAAACACAAGAACGCTTTCACTGGGCACTATAGGCAACACAAGATCCGGCCAGGACAGGAAGGGGAAGTGGGTTTATGTAGGATTTAGGAAAACTGTAATTGGACCAGGCACCAATTGATTGTGCGCTGGCCCTTTAACTGAAGGCAGAGTCGCGCGCGCGCGCCTGGGGAGCGGGGGCGCGCGCACGCCGGAAGGAGCCGAAGGGGACAGGTGAGGGAAGCGGGATGCGATCCCCGGGCGGGCCGTGGATCGCATTCCCGGAGACAAAGCAGCGCCTGCGGTCAGGGGAGCTGACCGAGGCGCTGCAAGGCAGAGGACGCCGTGAGCGCTCTGGGGTGGATGGGATACCCGGAGCGCTCGGCGTTACAGTACCCCCCCCCCCTTGGGTCTCCCCCTCTTCTTGGGCCTCCTCCTGGAACCCAAGAACCTGCGGATGAGGTCCTTGTCAATGATGTTACCCTCAGGTTCCCAGGACCTCTCCTCAGGCCCACAGTTCTCCCAGTCAACAAGATAGAAACGTTTACCTCGGACGGTTCTAGAGGTGAGGATCTCTTTAACGGAGAAGATGTCGGAGGAGCCGGTGACCGGGGCAGGAGCGGTGACCTTGGGGGAGAAGTGATTAAGAACGAAGGGTTTGAGGAGAGAAACATGGAAGGAGTTGGGGATGCGAAGGGAAGGAGGAAGATGCAGTTTGTAGGACACGGAATTGATCTGAGCCTTGATCTTGAATGGGCCGAGATAGCGGGGACCCAACTTGTAACTGGGGATGCGGAACCTGATGTACTTGGAGGAGAGCCACACCCTATCGCCAGGGGAGAATACCGGAGGAGGTCTTCTTTTGCTGTCAGCATGTCTCTTCATGCGAGAAGAGGCCAGGGCAAGCGACATTTGGGTCTTTCTCCAGATGGACGACAGCTCTTGGGTGACTTCGTCTACAGCGGGGACTACGGAAGAAGTGGGGATGGGTAGGCGGGGAAGAGGATGACGGCCATAAACCACAAAGAAGGGTGATTGAGAGGAGGACTCAGACTCTTTCAAGTTGTAAGAAAATTCGGCCCAGGGCAGGAGGTCAGCCCAGTCGCCTTGACGGGCCGAGACAAAGTGTCGCAGGTAGGCCCCAAGGATTTGGTTGACTCTCTCCACTTGTCCATTGGACTGTGGGTGGTAGGCAGAGGAGAAGTCCAGTTTGACTTTCAATTGACTGCAGAGAGCTCTCCAGAATTTAGACACAAATTGGACGCCTCTGTCCGAGACGATGTGGGATTGAAGTCCATGAAGACGAAAAATCTGAAGGAAGAAATGTTTCGCGAGTATAGGTGCAGAAGGGAGCCCTGGAAGCGGGACAAAATGTGCCATTTTGGAGAAACGATCCACGACCACCCATATGGTAGTGTGGCCGTGGGAAGGAGGAAGGTCCGTGATGAAGTCCATAGCTATGTGGGCCCAGGGTCGTTCAGGCACAGGCAGAGGGTGAAGAAGACCAGCAGGCCTTTGGTGAGGGGTCTTGTTTCGAGCACATATGGTACAGGCCTGTACGAAGTCCGTCACATCCTTTTTTAAGGAAGGCCACCAGTAATACCTGGAAATCAGTTGGGAGGATTTCTTGATTCCAGGATGACCAGCCAGATGAGAGGAGTGACCCCATTTGAGGACCTGAAGCCGAAGACGTGGAGGGACCAAGGTTTTCCCCGGAGGGACTTGCAGTAAGGAGGCCGTGGCTGAAGAGATCAGACACTCAGGAGGTACAATGTGTTGTACGGGAGACTCGGACTCAGAGGTATCGGTGGAACGAGAGAGGGCGTCAGCCCTGATATTCTTGTCTGCAGGACGGAAATGGATCTCAAAGTTGAAGCGGGCAAAAAACAAGGACCACCTAGCTTGGCGTGGATTTAATCGCTGGGCGGACTGGAGGTAAGAGAGATTTTTGTGATCAGTGAAGATCGTGATGAGATGAATGGACCCCTCAAGGAGATGTCTCCACTCCTTAAGTGCTAGCTTAATGGCCAGTAATTCACGGTCTCCGATGGAGTAGTTCTTTTCAGGGGGGGAAAAGGTCTTGGAGAAAAAACCACAGTTGACGTTCTTACCCTTGTAGTCTTTCTGGAGAAGCACGGCTCCAGCTCCCACAGAGGAAGCATCGACTTCCAGGAAGAACGGTTTGAGGGGATCAGGCCTGGATAGAACGGATGAAGAGGCAAAGACAGCCTTGAGGCGGTGAAATGCCTATTCCGCTTGAGGAGGCCAGGACCTCGGATTCGCCCCTTTTTTGGTTAGTGCCACAATAGGCGCGACAATGGTGGAGAAGTGGGAAATGAACTGGCGGTAATAGTTGGCGAATCCGAGGAAACGTTGGATGGCCCGTAGCCCGGTAGGACGTGGCCAGTTCAGGACGGCGGAAAGTTTCTCCGGGTCCATTTGGAGACCTTGTCCAGAGACCAAGTACCCCAGGAAGGGAAGACTGCAGCGTTCAAAGAGAGATTTCTCTAGTTTGGCGTACAGACGGTTATCACGGAGTCGCTGGAGCACTTGACGGACATGAAGACGGTGCTCCTCCAAGCTAGAGGAGAAGATCAGGATATCATCCAGATAGACAACAACACAGGAGTACAGCAGATCTCTGAAAATTTCATTCACAAAGTCTTCAAAGACCGCAGGGACATTGCATAACCCAAAGGGCATGACCAGGTATTCAAAGTGTCCGTCACGGGTGTTAAAGGCGGTTTTCCATTCATCGCCTTCACGGATACGGATGAGATTAAATGCGCCCCGGAGGTCCAGTTTGGTGAAAAGGCTTCCTCCGCGCAAACGGTCAAATAGTTCTGAGATGAGAGGCAGTGGGTAGCGATTCTTTACCGTGATTTTATTAAGACTACGATAGTCAATGCAGGGACGTAGGGACCCGTCCTTTTTGACGACAAAGAAGAATCCTGCTCCAGCAGGGGAAGAGGACTTGGGGATGAAGCCTCTCTTGAGGTTCTCCTGGATGTACTCAGTCATAGCCTGTGTCTCCGGGACGGAGAGAGGGTAGATCCTGCCACGGGACGAGGTGGTTCCAGGGAGGAGATCAATAGGGCAATCAAAGGGTCTATGTGGTGGCAAGACCTCCGCTTGTTTTTTGCAAAACACATGGGAAAAGTCCTGGTAAGGCTTGGAAAGACTAGGCAGAGCGGCAGCGGTGAAAACTTGTTTAATGGGCACCGCTTTGAGGCAATGCCTGTGGCAGGAAGGACCCCAACTTTTGATGTCCCCCGAGAACCAGTCGAGGGTAGGAGAATGAAGCTGGAGCCAGGGTAGGCCCAAAAGGATCTCGGAGGTACAGTTGGGTAACACAAGGAAGTCAATCTTTTCATAATGGAGAACTCCAATTCTCATGAGGAGAAGTTCGGTGCGATAACGCACGATACAGTTCAGATTTTGACCATTTACGAGGTGATGAAAACTGGCTTGGCAAGACGGGTGATTGGAACATTAAATTTATTGACGAGAGAGGCTTCAATGAAGTTCCCTGCAGAGCCGGAGTCCAGAAAAGCTACAGCGGAGAAAGAGGATTTCTTGGTCAGAGAAATCCTCACCGGAATGGTCAGACGTGGAGAGGAAGAATCCACACCTAGCAGCGCCTCTCCTACGTTAGCTAGGTGCGAGCGTTTCCCTGACGCTGAGGGTGGATAGAGCAGTCCTTTAAGAAATGGTCGGGACTGGCGCAATACAGGCACAGATTATGGTCTCGGCGGCGAGTCCTCTCTTGTGTAGTCAAGCGTGACCGATCCACTTGCATAGCCTCCTCATCCGGAGGAGCAGGAACGGGTTGCAGAGGATTCTGGAAGAGAGGTGCCAGGCGAGGAAACCGCCTGACGCGACCAAAGTCCTTTTCCTGGCATAGCTCTAGGCGTCTTTCGGTATAACGCATGTCAATGCGGGTGGCCAGCTGGATGAGTTCAGACAGGGTAGCAGGAATCTCTCGTGCGGCCAGCACATCTTTGACATGACTGGATAGACCTTTTTTGAAGGTCGCGCAGAGGGCCTCATTGTTCCAGGAGAGTTCAGATGCCAGGGTGCGGAACTGGATGGCGTAATCGCCCACTGAAGAATTCCCCTGGACGAGGTTCAGGAGAGCCGTCTCGGCAGAGGAGGCCTGGGCAGGTTCCGCGAAGACACTGCGGACTTCAGAAAAGAAGGCTGGAATTGAAGCTGTGGCAGGATCGCCATGGTCCTAAAGTGGTGTAGCCCAGGCTAGGGCCTTATTAGATAGTAGGCTAACCACGAACGCCACCTTTGACCGTTCTGTGGGGAACTGGTCCGACAACATCTCCAGATGGAGGGAACACTGGGATAGGAACCCTCGGCACAGCTTGGGATCCCCATTGAATTTGCCAGGAAGGGACAGGCGGATTCTAGCACGATAGATGTTGGCGATGCCAGGGAGACAGAGGTACTCTGTTCCATATATATTGGAACTGCCCCAAGATCACACCATTCTGGACAGAGACACAGCTTTTGCTATCCCGCCTCTTAGGAGTGCAGGTCCCTATGTCCCCAAAACTATTCTTGCTAGGAGTCTCACAACTGCGGATCCCCAAACTGTCTAAAAAACGACTAAACCATGTCCTCACAGCAGCCCGCTGCCTGATAGCCCTCCACTGGAAACGACAGACTCCCCCCTCACAGGAGGATCTATATGCTAGAATTAAAGACATAGAGGTCATGGAGAAAATGACAGTTAGACTGTATGATAGGCTGGAAATGCATAATATGGTGTGGGAAGAATGGCATCGTTATGAGGACCCGCCCTGAGCCGAGAATGGAACCCCCATCCTTATCTTCCATCCCCCCCCTCTCTCACACCTCATCTTTCCTTTCTTTCTTATCTGTAAACCCTGCTTTTTGTTTTTATAATTTTTTGTGATCTCCCTTAATCTAACGACAGTTGGTAATAGATCACACGTAAAAATAGAAAATGTATACGTGGCACAGACCATAAGTTCTTACTGCATTGGACGCTACCTGTTGACTTCAAATGTAACCTGGTTAATTTTCTGTCCTGACATTGCTGCTGTGTTACAATGTTCAGGCTTTGCTCAAATGTTGTATGACAATTTCAATAAAACGTTATTTGAAGAAAAAAAAAAATTACGAGAATACTGCAGGTAGGGAGGAGATATAATCTTATAGTATAACCGGTACTGTAATAGGTCAGGGGGTGGATACCCATACGTATATGCTGCCATGCTTGGATCAGGAAAGGAAAATTAACGCCAGGTAAGTATAAAATTTTCCTCATTTGCTACGTTCTGGGTAAAATGAGTGCACTTCCAAAGTGTACAGGCTTTGTGCCTTTAGTAAATCCACCCCTTCCTGTCTAAGCATGTCGTAGGGATGGAGAAGCAATGGAGACACCTTTGGACACCTTTGGACAGCAGCATTGCCAATCCATGGAGAGGGTAGTGTTAGGCCCCATGCACACGAGACGCCGGTGCAAACTCTGCTGAATGCATGTTTCTTAAAGCTGAAACCGGCGTTTAGAAACGCCCGTTTTGCCGCGATTGAATGCCGCGATTAGCAGCGTTTTACCGTGTTTTCCTCTAGAAGCGTTTATAACCTCATAAGACCCTCCCCAAGCTTTAAAAAAAAACAGTATTAAGAAGAACTTTGCTCCACATAGATGTGAAGTAGTACTGTGGACCCTCTGGTATCATACTAGGTAGGGAAGATACGGTAGTGACCCCTCCATATGGGTCAAGAGGAGGGAAATTAGTAGAATTATAAGGTGCTGATAATGTTGAGAAATCTATTTTTTTGCCAGTCACATGATGTATACACCCATTTAACTGTTTCCTTGCTACTAAGAAGATATGGACATTGATTGGACTAAACTATACGATCTATATACACCTATACACCTATATCACGCCTAGAATACACTTAAAGTGGTGTTTCCCCAAAAATTTGAAGTTTTAACCTATGTGCAGCAAATGAGCTAATAAAAATTAATTGGATAAAAAAAAAAATTCACCTACCTATTTCTCCCTGTTGCTAGGTGGTCCCACGAAATCTGTCTCTTCCATAGCCTAGGCTAAACACATCACTTCCCCTTGGCGCAGTCAGCCATCTGGGACACGTGACAGGTCCCAGATGACTGCGGCGTATCACGGCATGCGGAGCGGGAAACAAGGGGGGGGGGGCTTCGTTCCCCTGCATCGATGGACCCTGGGAAAGGTAAGTGTCCGATTCCTAAAAGTCAGCAGCTGCAGTATTTGTAGCTGCTGACTTTTAAAAAAAAATTTTTAAGGGGCACACCACTTTAACACACACCCATATTTAATGCATATTCATACATTGTATAACCTGTAGATGTAAGCTCAGAAACACTTTCACTTTTACTCGCTTATAGTAGCCGAGAACTGTGTTGTATTTCTCCACTGCAGTAAATAAAAATGCACCTATCTGGATCTACTATCTCATCTGAATGTCTTGTTTTGGAGACTCCCTAACCTGATTTAACAATATTAAGGGGAACCCTGCACCAAAATTAAAAAAAAAATGGCAAAATCCATACCAGACCCTTATCTGAACACGCAACCTGGCAGGCCACAGGAAAAGGGGGGTGAGAGAGCGCCCCCCCTCCTGAACTGTACCAGGCCACATGCCCTCAACATGGGGAAGGTGTTTTGGGGTCCCCCCAAAATCACCTTGTCTGGTGGTTGTGGGGGGTCTGTGGGTGGGGGGCTTATTAGAATCTGGAAGCCCCCTTTAACAAGGGGACCCTCAGATTATGCCCCCCATGTGAATGGGTTGGGTATCAGGTACATTGTACCCCTACACATTCACCAAAAATGTGTCAAAAAAGTAAAAATTATAATGTAAACGGGTGACCCCGCCCTCAGCTATATAAGAGCTGTCATTGCAAAAAGTGGAGTTACATCACGGGACACCGTCAAAACACCCTCCCCATGTTGAGGGCATGTGGCCTGGTACAGTTCAGGAAGGGGCCACTCTCTTTTTTCTCCCCCTCCCATTTTCCTGAGGCCTGCCAGGTTGCTTGCTCAGATAAGGGTCTGTTATGGATTTTTTTACATTTTGGTGCGGGGTTCCCCTTAAAATCTATAATAGGCCTAAAGGGCCTGGAATGCATTTTGGGGGGGGGGGGTGCCCTAACACCATTTTTCTTTTAATTTTGGAGCGTTGTTCCCCTTAAAATCCATACCAGACCTGAAGGGCCTGGTATGGATTTTGGGGGACCCCCACTTTTTTTTTTTTTTTGGTGCAGGCCATTTTCCATTTTTTTTCAATGATTGTTATGTATATTGCCGGGATTCGGCAATACATTACAGCCACTCTCATTCATAAAACTATGTACGGCTGCCGTGTAAGCAGCCTTACATAGTGTGGGGAGTGGACTCAGCCCCCTGAGCCATGATTGGCCAAAGGCTGCCTGCCTTTGGCCAATCATGGCTCTCACAGCAAAGCGTGCTGTGATTGGCACTCAACCTAATGCCGCGTACACACGTGCGGACTTTTGCCGGCAGACTTAGTCCAGCGGACAATCCCGCCGGACTTTCCAGCTGGGTCCGCTGGACTTTCCGAGCGTGTGGACTTGCCCACACACGTGCGGACTTGCCCACACACGCACGGACGGATAATCCGCCGGCCAAAGTCCGCGGGACTGTTGAAAATGAACGGACCTGCCCACACACGGAGCAGTCCGTTCATTTCGAACGTAACTTCAGGTACGTAGCTAGCGTAGGCAGTAAATGCCGGCGCGCTAGTTCCGTCACCTGTCATGGATTTAAAGGGAATCCCCACGCCGAAAAAACGGCGTGGGGGTCCCCCCAAATCCATGTCAGACCCTTATCCGAGCACGCAGCCTGGCAGGCCAGGAAAGTGGTGGGGACGAACGAGCGCCCCCCCCTCCTGAGCCGTACCAGGCCGCGTGCCCTCAACATGGGGGGTGCCCTGGGGAAAGGGGGGCCGTGCGGCCCCCCCACCCCCAAAGCACCTTGTCCCCATGTTGATGAGGACAAGGGCCTCTTCCCGACAACCCTGGCCGTTGGTTGTCGGGGTCTGCGGGCGGGGGCTTATCGGAATCTGAGAGCCCCCTTTTATAAGGGGGCCCTCAGATCCCGGCCCCCCACCCTATGTGAATGAGTATGGGGTACGATGTACCCCTACCCATTCACCTAAGGTGTAAAATGTAAAGTAAATAAAACACACACACTTTTGAAAAAATAGTTTATTGCACTGCTCCGGGGGTCTTCTTCCGTCTTGGGGGTCTTCTCGCCAGACTCCCCCGCCATTTACCAAGCTCTTTTACCGAGCGGGGGAAGTCCGGCTACCTTCTTCGTCGTCGCCGCCATCGTCTGGGGGTCTCGATCCGCCTTCGGGGGTCTTCCGGGGGTCTCTTCTGTTCTTGCGGCGGTCGTCGTCTTCCGCGCCGCCGGCGCCGCCGCCTTCTTCTTCTTGTCCTTCTTCTTGTTCTTCTTCTTCCGATGTTGACCCGACGCTCTCTCTGCCCGGAATGCCTGTGCCGCGCTGCGCTGGGACTTATATAGGGGCATGGGGACAGGGTCACATGCTCATGTCACATGGTGACCCCGCCCCCTTGTGTTGTCACAGTCCCGGAGGATGCTGAGACTGTGACATCGCAAGGGGGTGGGGTCACCATGTGACATGAACATGTGACCCTGTCCCCATGCCCCTATATAAGTCCCAGCGCAGCGCGGCACAGGCATTCCGGGCAGAGAGAGCGTCGGGTCAACATCGGAAGAAGAAGAAGAACAAGAAGAAGGACAAGAAGAAGAAGAAGAAGGCGGCGGCACCGGCGGCGCGGAAGACGACGACCGCCGCAAGAACAGAAGAGACCCCCGGAAGACCCCCGAAGGTGGATCGAGACCCCCAGACGACGGCGGCGACGACGAAGAAGGTAGCCGGACTTCCCCCGCTCGGTAAAAGAGCTTGGTAAATGGCGGGGGAGTCCGGCGAGAAGACCCCCAAGACGGAAGAAGACCCCCGGAGCAGTGCAATAAACTATTTTTTCAAAAGTGTGTATGTTTTTTTTACTTTACATTTTACACCTTAGGTGAATGGGTAGGGGTACATCGTACCCCATACTCATTCGCATAGGGTGGGGGGCCGGTATCTGGGGGCCCCCTTATTAAAGGGTGCTCTCAGATGCCGATAAGCCCCGCCCGCAGACCCCGACAACCAACGGCCAGGGTTGTCGGGAAGAGGCCCTTGTCCTCATCAACATGGGGACAAGGTGCTTTGGGGTGTGGGGGGGCCGCACGGCCCCCCTTTCCCCAGGGCACCCCCCATGTTGAGGGCACGCGGCCTGGTACGGCTCAGGAGGGGGGGGGCGCTCGTTCGTCCCCACCCCTTTCCTGGCCTGCCAGGCTGCGTGCTCGGATGAGGGTCTGACATGGATTTGGGGGGAACCCCCACGCCGTTTTTTCGGCGTGGGGAGTCCCTTTAAATCCATGCCAGCTTACGGGAGCCAGCGCAGCGGCATTTAGTGCCTACGCTAGCTACGTAACCTGAAGTCACGTGCTAAATGAACGGACTTGCAGATGAGCGGCAAGTCCGTTCATTTTCAAAAGTCCCGCGGACTTGCCTACTAACGGCGGGATTGTCCGCCGGACTGCCAAGTCCAGCGGATAATTTTAAACCAAACTTAAAACTTCCGCCGGCGCCCACACACGAGGGGATTATCCGCTGGACTTCAGTCCAGAGGATAATCCCGCGGGATAGTCCCTTCGTGTGTACGCGGCATAAGTCTGACCACACAAGCTGAGAAACATATAAGCTGGTCCAGATAATAGGGGTAACCAGTGCGCTCAACCAAAAACTATTAAATCAAATAAGGAGAAAAATGGAAAAGGAAAGCAGCCAACATATAAGTGATCTCACACTTGTAAAGGTAAAATTGAATGAAGAGGGTATGTGGCGCTAACCCTTAAGTAAATCAATAAATAATCTAAAATGACCAGTTTGCAAAGCTCAAGAGTATCCGAAAGATGAGTGATCTTTCACATAAATAGATATATAAAAACATAAAATAATGAACTAAATTGATAAAATTCCTTAATAGCAATACACATAAAATATTGAATAAATATAAGACGTGTGTAAAAAATGAAAAAATATTCAATAAAAGTGAAGGTGCTAAAATAACCGTGCTGAAAATAAATATATGTGCTGGGGTAAAAATGATGATGGAGTTGGGTTAAAAATAGTGAACACGAAATCTTCTAGCAATAAAAGGTGCACAGTGCAACGTGCAAAATATGTGAATAAAGAACCAATAAAGAACCGATAAATTGGTTCTGAAAGTGCAAGGGAATTGCAAGGAAATTGCAAGGGAAATAAATGATTGAATGTGCAGAAATATACAAAATAGTGACAAAGTGACCATACAGATGAAAAGAGTGTGTCACTGTAGGTGTGGTATAATCAGGTGATACCAAAACAATAATATCGCTGAAAAAAATTATTAAAAAATAAAAGTAAAATTTGGTGCACTACAAGTCCCAGCTTGTAAAAAAAAAAAAATGGCGGAAAATAAACGATAAAGTCCACAATCTGGAACAATGAAGAGCATAAGGCTCTGGAATAAGTGAAGGTGAGTAGAAATATTCAGGAATCTTTGTGTTGATCACAGTGATGATCCGTGCAGGCAGTGCTCCGTGCTGAATTCAGGGGTGCACCCTACTAGTTCCCCCAGCCTCTCACCTCTATTTGCGGCCCCTACAGGCCTAGTGGAGCAGATAGCCTCTAAGATGGCAAGCCTGGTTACTTTCCGGGTCCTCTTTCTTATGGGCTCCTATGGGCTCCTATAGGCTTCTATGGGCTCCTATGGACTCCTACTCCGATCCAAAAAGGCACTCCAGGGGTAAGGGGTCACTCACGGGTTAGATCAGCATGTAGGGGTTAAAGGTACAAAGAAGCGCTCCAATGTGTAGTAAAAAAACAGGTTTATTGAAACAAAAATAATAGCCACTCACATTTAAAGTTTTCTTGCATCAGCATGGATGAACTTCCGGTCGCGGCCGCAAACCGGAAGTAGAGCGATAGGCACCTGACTTCCTTCCTCCCTTAGGGGTTAAAGGTACAAAGAAGCGCTCCAATGTGTAGTAAAAAACAGGTTTATTGAAACAAAAATAATAGCCACTCACATTTAAAGTTTTCTTGCATCAGCATGGATGAACTTCCGGTCGCGGCCGCAAACCGGAAGTAGAGCGATAGGCACCTGACTAGGGAGGAAGGAAGTCAGGTGCCTATCGCTCTAAAGTGCTAAAGTGCAAAAGTGCTAATTTTAAAGGCTAATATGCATGTTATTGTCATAAAAAGTGTTTGGGGACCTGGGTCCTGCCCCAGGGAACATGTATCAATGCAAAATTTTGGCCCCGCCCTCCATTATAAAAGACTTGTCAGACGCAGCGAAGCCTCACACAGCGGGAGCCTCCATTGCGCGGAGCTGCCCAAGAAGAGACGCCGACGCCGTGGAAGAAGATGCCGGACGAGAAGACCAGAGCAAGAAGAAGCGGATCGGAGGAAGAAGAAGATGGAAGAAGAAGATGGAAGAAGATGCCGGAAGGAGAAGATGAAGAAACCGAAGGATGAAGAAAGGCAGAAGGAAGAAGACCAGAAGAAAGAAGATGAAAGAAGATTTTAATAACGGAATTGTCAAAGACCGTCTCCTGTAATTTTTACCATTTTTGTCACTTTTTTGGTGAAATGGTAAGGGTAGTTTTGTACCCCCTTACCATTTCACACAGGGGGGGGCCGGGATCTGGGGGTCCCCTTGTTAAAGGGGGCTTCCAGATTCCGATAAGCCCCCTGCCCGCAGACCCCCACAACCAATGGCCAGGGTTGTGGGGAAGAGGCCCTTGTCCTCATCAACATGGGGACAAGGTGCTTTGAGGGGTCACAGACCCCCAATGCACCCTCCCAATGTTGAGGGCATGTGGCCTGGTACGGTTCAGGAGGGAGGGGGGGCGCTCTCGTCCCCCCCTCTGTTCCTGCGGCCTGCCAGGTTGCGTGCTCGGATAAGGGTCTGGTATGGATTTTGAGGGGGACCCCACGCCTTTTTTTTTTTTTTAGGCCTGGGTTCCCCTTAAAATCCATCCCAGACCTCAAGGGTCTGGAATGGATTTTGAGGGGGACCCCACGCCATTTTTATTGGCCGGGGTTCCCCTTACTATCCATAGCAGACCTGAAGGGCCTGGTAATTGAATTTGGGGGGACCCCCACGCTTTTTTTTTGTTTTTGTTTTTTTTATCAATGACTTTTTTTTATCAATGACTTTCAATGAATGACTGTTCTCTGTGTTACGGGAACTGGCAATTCATTAGCCGCAGATGGCTGCCTTAGATGACACAACAGGCCAGAAGGGTAAAGGTGGTTTAATGTGATACTGCAATGCTGTACTAACAGCACGCACACACTAATCCCCAGAATCACAGCAGATAATGTCAGCAGTCAGCAGCACTCAGCAGAATAATCACAGCACAGATAATGTCAGACTCAGCAGCACTGCAGAATGGATCACAGCAGATAATGTCACTGACACGCTGGAACATACTACACGAGGCCGCCGGCGCGGCGGCCTTTTATAGTGTGGGGCGTGTACTAAACCCCCTGAGCTCTAATTGGCCACAGGCACCCTGCCTGTGGCCAATTATTGCTCTCCTCGCCGCTGGCTCTATGATTGGCCAAGCATGCAGGGTCACAGTGCATGCTTGGCCAATCATCAGCCAGCAATGCACTGAGACTGGCGCAGTGCATTGTGGGCCGTTCCCATCACACGAATTTGATGCGAACGGCCCAAATAGTTCTGGGCTCGACGAGCGGTCGAGCGCACGATGTTCGATTTGAACATGGGTTTGAATTGTACACCGGGCCCATCCCTAGTAAGGACATACTGACTGTGGAGGCTAGAATGTGCTCCAGGGAAGGGACCTAAAAGACAAGGGAGGTACATGGACTGGTGGATGCTTAAAGTGGACCTGGCACAAAAATGTCATATCCGCTTATTACTTATTTGCTCCACCCCCATGTATAATTGCTGCCCTATATATGTAAAAAAAAAATCACTGGTAGTAAAAAAAAAATTAAAAGTTAGTTGCTTACTGTGTACCTGGCTTCTACACAGATTAGGGTAATATCACATTTCTTCCGGTGCGGTCCTGGAAGAGTTAAACCACAATTATATTCAAGATTTCCAGGATCTAGCTGGAAGGACCATGACTGTCACCCCCTCCAGTGCAAAAGTGCACAGTGTAAGGTAATTATATCTGCTAACTTTTTTCCAAAAGTGTATATTTTTAACATGTATGTACCATTGTTAGATGTGGGAGGGGGTGGTTCAGTAGATAATAAGCTTTGAGTGGGCCTTCCTTTCAACCTTTCAACTTGTAGGTCCCCCTGCACAGGGAGCAGACCTCTGTTGGGATGTAGGGATGGGCCCGGTGCTCGATGCGAACCCATGTTCGCATCGAGCACCGGGTGTTCGCTCGGGCAGCGAGCCCAGAACTATTTTGGCCGCTCGCATCACGTTATTTTGCGAGCGGCCCCGCAATGCGCATCGAGCACCGGGTGTTCGCTCGCTCGGCGAGCCGGCGCAGTGCATTGCTGGCTGAATTGCCAAGCATGCACTGTGACCCCGCATGCTTGGCCAATCACAGCGCCGGAAACTCGAAGAGCCATAATTGGCTACAGGCAGGACGCCTGTAGCCAATTACAGCTCAGGGGCTTTAGTACACGCCCCCTCTTATAAAAGGCCGCCACGCCGTCTGCGCCGGTCACATGCTGTTCCGGCGTAGATAGAGCAGGATCGTTCTGTGTCACTCTGCTGGATTTAGTTAGATAGATTCACTTAGAGAGATTGAGTTAGATAGATTCATTTAGAAGGATTGATTTAGAAAGAGGGGCTTGTAGTGTGTTCGTGGCAGGCAGGCACTGGCAGCAAACAGAGCTCCTGTATTTTGTTCCCAGAAGCACCTATAGGACTTGTAGTGTGTTCGTGGCAGGCAGGCAGAGCTCCTATATTTTGTTCCCAGAAGCACCTATAGGACTTGTAGTGTGTTCGTGGCAGGCAGGCAGAGCTCCTATATTTTGTTCCCAGAAGCACCTATAGGACTTGTAGTGTGTTCGTGGCAGGCAGGCAGAGCTCCTATATTTTGTTCCCAGAAGCACCTATAGGACTTGTAGTGTGTTCGTGGCAGGCAGGCAGAGCTCCTATATTTTGTTCCCAGAAGCACCTATAGGACTTGTAGTGTGTTCGTGGCAGGCAGGCAGAGCTCCTATATTTTGTTCCCAGAAGCACCTATAGGACTTGAAGTGTGTTAGTCCCATCACACAGACCTACATTTTCTTCCCAGAAGCACCTATAGGACTTGTAGTGTGTTAGTCCCATCACACAGAGATCATATATTTTGTTCCCAGAGGCACCTATAGGACTTGAAGTGTGTTAGTCCCATCACACACAGACCTATATTTTCTTCCCAGAAGCACCTATAGGACTTGAAGTGTGTTAGTCCCATCACACAGAGATCATATATTTTGTTCCCAGAAGCACCTATAGGACTTGAAGTGTGTTAGTCCCATCACACAGACCTATATTTTGTTCCCAGAAGCACCTATAGGACTTGAAGTGTGTTAGTCCCATCACACAGACCTACATTTTCTTCCCAGAAGCACCTATAGGACTTGAAGTGTGTTAGTCCCATCACACAGAGATCATATATTTTGTTCCCAGAAGCACCTATAGGACTTGAAGTGTGTTAGTCCCATCACACAGAGATCATATATTTTGTTCCCAGAAGCACCTATAGGACTTGAAGTGTGTTAGTCCCATCACACAGACCTATATTTTCTTCCCAGAAGCACCTATAGGACTTGAAGTGTGTTAGTCCCATCACACAGAGATCATATATTTTGTTCCCAGAAGCACCTATAGGACTTGAAGTGTGTTAGTCCCATCACACAGACCTATATTTTCTTCCCAGAAGCACCTATAGGACTTGAAGTGTGTTAGTCCCATCACACAGACCTATATTTTGTTCCCAGAAGCACCTATAGGACTTGAAGTGTGTTAGTCCCATCACACAGACCTACATTTTCTTCCCAGAAGCACCTATAGGACTTGAAGTGTGTTAGTCCCATCACACAGACCTACATTTTCTTCCCAGAAGCACCTATAGGACTTGAAGTGTGTTAGTCCCATCACACAGAGATCATATATTTTGTTCCCAGAAGCACCTATAGGACTTGAAGTGTGTTAGTCCCATCACACAGACCTATATTTTGTTCCCAGAAGCACCTATAGGACTTGAAGTGTGTTAGTCCCATCACACAGACCTATATTTTGTTCCCAGAAGCACCCATAGGACTTGAAGTGTGTTAGTCCCATCACACAGAGATCATATATTTTGTTCCCAGAAGCACCTATAGGACTTGAAGTGTGTTAGTCCCATCACACAGACCTATATTTTCTTCCCAGAAGCACCTATAGGACTTGAAGTGTGTTAGTCCCATCACACAGAGATCATATATTTTGTTCCCAGAAGCACCTATAGGACTTGAAGTGTGTTAGTCCCATCACACAGACCTATATTTTGTTCCCAGAAGCACCTATAGGACTTGAAGTGTGTTAGTCCCATCACACAGACCTACATTTTCTTCCCAGAAGCACCTATAGGACTTGAAGTGTGTTAGTCCCATCACACAGACCTATATTTTGTTCCCAGAAGCACCTATAGGACTTGAAGTGTGTTAGTCCCATCACACAGAGATCATATATTTTGTTCCCAGAAGCACCTATAGGACTTGAAGTGTGTTAGTCCCATCACACAGACCTACATTTTCTTCCCAGAAGCACCTATAGGACTTGAAGTGTGTTAGTCCCATCACACAGAGATCATATATTTTGTTCCCAGAAGCACCTATAGGACTTGAAGTGTGTTAGTCCCATCACACAGACCTATATTTTGTTCCCAGAAGCACCATAGGACTTGAAGTGTGTTAGTCCCATCACACAGAGATCATATATTTTGTTCCCAGAAGCACCTATAGGACTTGAAGTGTGTTAGTCCCATCACACAGACCTACATTTTCTTCCCAGAAGCACCTATAGGACTTGAAGTGTGTTAGTCCCATCACACAGAGACCATATATTTTGTTCCCAGAAGCACCTATAGGACTTGAAGTGTGTTAGTCCCATCACACAGACCTATATTTTGTTCCCAGAAGCACCTATAGGACTTGAAGTGTGTTAGTCCCATCACACAGACCTACATTTTCTTCCCAGAAGCACCTATAGGACTTGAAGTGTGTTAGTCCCCATCACACAGACCTATATTTTGTTCCCAGAAGCACCCATAGGACTTGAAGTGTGTTAGTCCCATCACACAGAGATCCTATATTTTGTTCCCAGAAGCACCTATAGGACTTGAAGTGTGTTAGTCCCATCACACAGACCTATATTTTGTTCCCAGAAGCACCTATAGGACTTGAAGTGTGTTAGTCCCATCATACAGAGATCCTATATTTTGTTCCCAGAAGCACCTATAGGACTTGAAGTGTGTTAGTCCCATCACACAGAGCTATATTTTGTTCCCAGAAGCACCTATAGGACTTGAAGTGTGTTAGTCCCATCACACAGAGATCCTCTATTTTCTTTGCAGAAGCACCCATAGGACTTCTAGTGTGTTAGTGGCATCACACAGAGCTCCTATATTTTCTTCTCAGCAGCACCCACAGGACTTCTAGTGTGTTAGTGGCATCACACAGAGCTCCTCTATTTTCTTTGCAGAAGCACCCATAGGACTTCTAGTGTGTTAGTGGCATCACACAGAGCTCCTATATTGTCTTCTCAGCAGCACCCACAGGACTTCTAGTGTGTTAGTGGCATCACACAGAGCTCCTCTATTTTCTTTGCAGAAGCACCCATAGGACTTCTAGTGTGTTAGTGGCATCACACAGAGCTCCTATATTGTCTTCTCAGCAGCACCCACAGGACTTCTAGTGTGTTAGTGGCATCACACAGAGCTCCTCTATTTTCTTTGCAGAAGCACCCATAGGACTTCTAGTGTGTTAGTGGCATCACACAGAGCTCCTATATTGTCTTCTCAGCAGCACCCACAGGACTTCTAGTGTGTTAGTGGCATCACACAGAGCTCCTCTATTTTCTTTGCAGAAGCACCCATAGGACTTCTAGTGTGTTAGTGGCATCACACAGAGCTCCTATATTGTCTTCTCAGCAGCACCCACAGGACTTCTAGTGTGTTAGTGGCATCACACAGAGCTCCTCTATTTTCTTTGCAGAAGCACCCATAGGACTTCTAGTGTGTTAGTGGCATCACACAGAGCTCCTATATTGTCTTCTCAGCAGCACCCACAGGACTTCTAGTGTGTTAGTGGCATCACACAGAGCTCCTCTATTTTCTTTGCAGAAGCACCCATAGGACTTCTAGTGTGTTAGTGGCATCACACAGAGCTCCTATATTGTCTTCTCAGCAGCACCCACAGGACTTCTAGTGTGTTAGTGGCATCACACAGAGCTCCTCTATTTTCTTTGCAGAAGCACCCATAGGACTTCTAGTGTGTTAGTGGCATCACACAGAGCTCCTATATTGTCTTCTCAGCAGCACCCACAGGACTTCTAGTGTGTTAGTGGCATCACACAGAGCTCCTCTATTTTCTTTGCAGAAGCACCCATAGGACTTCTAGTGTGTTAGTGGCATCACACAGAGCTCCTCTATTTTCTTTGCAGAAGCACCCATAGGACTTCTAGTGTGTTAGTGGCATCACACAGAGCTCCTATATTGTCTTCTCAGCAGCACCCACAGGACTTCTAGTGTGTTAGTGGCATCACACAGAGCTCCTCTATTTTCTTTGCAGAAGCACCCATAGGACTTCTAGTGTGTTAGTGGCATCACACAGAGCTCCTATATTTTCTTCTCAGCAGCACCCACAGGACTACCGACTACAATGGCTGGAAGACCGCCAAGGGGAGGCAGAGCGTGCAGAGCCAAGAACACAGGGCAGGCAGGCTCTGTTTCTAGTGGACGTGGCCGTGGCCGTGGACGTGGTCGTGCATCGTCATCAGCACGTGGCCATGGGACACGCGCGTCTTTGTTTTCGGCAGCTGGACATGTGGAGCCGCATCATTCTGAAGGCTTGGTAGAATGGATGACCAAGCCCTCCTCATCCTCCTCATCCTCTCTCACCCAGGCTCAGGGTACTGACAGAGCAGCTGCCAACGCGTACTCAATGGCATCATCAGCCACCCCTTCCCTAGACCCACCATGTCCTCCTGAGGAGTCCCCCGAACTCTTTGAGCACAGTTTTGGGTACATGCTCCAGGAGGATGCCCAACGATTCGAAGGCTCGGATGATGATACCCAGCTTGAGGAATCTGGCAGTACTGTTCCACCAGCTGCAGCTTACTGCCAGGTTTGCTCTAGTGGTGAAGAGGGAGGGGATGATGAGGTCACTGACTCCACGTGGGTGCCTGAAGGGAGAGAGGATGAGGAGGAGGACGAGGAGGAGGAGGATGCGGCGTCACATGTCCAACGAGGCAGGATGCCCCCTGGAGGCCAGGTAGAGGCCAGCACAGCAACTGTACAACACCGCAGAGCTCCGCCTGTGCAGGGCGCTGCCTCTGCACGTTATCAGAAAAGTTCTTTGGTGTGGGCCTTTTTTGAGACGAGTGCATCAGATCGCACCACTGCTATTTGCAATATTTGTCTCAAGCGTATCTCGCGTGGCCAAAACATCAGCCGCTTGGGCACCACAAGCATGACCAGACATATGTCGACCTGCCATGCAGCTCGTTGGCAGGCACACATAAAAGACCCACACCAAAGAACTAAGCGGACCTCTCCTTGCTCCTCATCAGCTGGGATCTCCATCCCCACTACACCTTCAGTCCTCTCTGAAAGCTGCTCTGAGAGGACTGAAGGTGTAGAATTAGGTGTGTCACAACCAAGTACTTGCAGTACACCGACGTCTGATTGCAGCAGGCAAATTTCCCTGCCCCAGCTGCTGGACCGTAGAAAGAAGTACACTCCCAGCCATCCACATGCCCAGCGGTTGAATGCTAGCTTGGCTAAATTGCTAGCACTTCAACTGCTGCCTTTTCAGTTGGTAGACTCGGCCCCCTTCCGTGAGTTTGTTCAATGTGCGGTTCCTCAGTGGCAGGTTCCCAAACGCCACTTTTTCTCACGGAAGGCGATTCCGTCTCTCTACCGGCATGTGGAAGGCAATGTCCATGCCTCGCTGGACAGGGCGGTCAGCGGTAAGGTGCATATTACCGCTGACTCATGGTCCAGCAGGCATGGACAGGGACGGTACCTTTCTTTCACGGCCCATTGGGTCACTCTATTGGCAGCTGGGAGGGATGCAGGACAAGGTGCAGTAGTGTTGGAGGTTGTTCCGCCACCACGCCTCCAAAACGCTACTACTGCTACTGGTTGTGACACACCTCTCTCCTCCACCCCCTCCTCTTCTTCTTCCTCCAGTGCTCTGTCCTTGGAACCAGCGGTGCTCCGTAGGCGTACAAGGGGCTACGCAGGTACGCAGGCAAAAAGATGCCATGCCGTGCTTGCGCTGGTGTGTTTGGGGGACAGGAGCCACACTGGGCCAGAGGTTCTGGCAGCTCTGCAGGGGCAGGCCGAGAGGTGGTTGACGCCACGTCAGCTTAAGCCAGGAATGGTCGTTTCTGACAATGGCACCAACCTCCTCTCCGCCCTGCGACAGGGGCAGCTCACCCATGTGCCCTGCATGGCTCACGTCCTCAACCTGGTGGTGCAGCGGTTCTTGGGCAGGTTCCCAGGCTTACAGGATGTCCTGAGGCAGGCCAGGAAAGTCTGTGTGCATTTCCGCCGATCTTATAATGCCAGTGCTCGGCTGACTGAGCTGCAAAAGGAGCTGAACCTGCCCAAGAACCGCCTAATATGTGACATGCCCACCAGGTGGAACTCAACGTTGGCCATGCTGCAGCGACTGCACACGCAGCAGAGGGCCATCAATGAGTACCTTTGCGACTACGGCACCAGGACAGGGTCAGGGGAGCTTGGTTTTTTTTCCCCACGTCAGTGGAGCATGATCAGGGATGCATGCACTGTCCTCTCACCATTTGAGGAGGCCACGAGGATGGTGAGCAGTGACAGTGCATGCATCAGTGACACTGTCCCTCTTGTCCACCTGTTGGAGCATACGCTGCGTGGGATAATGGACAGGGCACTTGAGGCAGAACAGAGGCAGGAAGAGGAGGACTTCCTTGCCTCTCAAGGCCCCCTTTATCCGGACAGTGTTCCTTCTGTCCCACCCATCACACAGGAAGAGGATGAGGAGGAGGAGGAGGAGGAGGAGGAGGATTGTGTGAGCATGGAGGTGGAGCCTGGCACTCAGCATCAGCAGCAGCAGTCTTTTAGGGATGATGTACAGTCCCAACAAACCAGTGGACTTGTACGTGGCTGGGAGGAGGTGGCTGGCGATCATGTCATCCTCAGTGACCCAGAAGACTCCGGACCGAATGCCTCAGCTAACCTACGCTGCATGGCCTCCCTGATCCTGCAAAGCCTGCGGAAGGATCCTCGTGTTCTTCGGATCAAGGAGAGGGACCATTACTGGCTGGCCACTCTCCTTGATCCGCGGTACAAGGGTAAGGTTGCGGACCTTATCTTGCCGTCGCAGAGGGAGCAGAGGATGAGACATCTCAGGGAGGCCTTGCAGAAAGGTCTGTGCAACGCGTTCCCAGAAACTGGGAGGTTACAAACTCCTGGTCCTGGGCGACGAGTTGCTGAGGCTTCGGTCAGTAGCAGAAGGAGCGGTGGGGAAGGTGGACGTCTGACCGATGCGTTCAGACAATTTTTTAGTCCGCAGCCCCAAGGTATGATCGCTTCCAGCAACCATCGCCAGCGTCTGATATACATGGTGCAGGAATACCTTGGGGCAAGGTCAGACTTGGACACCTTTCCCACCGAAAATCCTCTGGCTTACTGGGTCCTGAGGATGGATCACTGGCCAGAGCTTGCACAGTATGCAATTGAGCTACTGGCCTGTCCTGCCTCCAGCGTTCTTTCCGAACGCACATTCAGTGCTGCTGGAGGATTTGTCACTGATCATAGGGTGCGCCTGTCCACCGCCTCGGTTGATCGACTGACCTTCATCAAAATGAATCAGTCTTGGATCACCACCAGCTACCAGGCACCTGAGGCGGATATAACCGAATAATTTTTAATGTCACATCCCTTCAAGACTGCCTATGCTGATGCTGAGTGACTGTCCTCTTATGTTCACTGACTATCCTCTTCCTCCTCCTCAATGATCCATGCCACCACACCAGTGCCTAAGGCACAATTTTTCAGCCCCTGTTTAACAGGGGCGTGTACATACAATTTTTATAAAAAAATGCTTCGCAACACGTGTGACTGCTGTGCTCCAAGTACAGTATCTGTGAGGGGGTTGCAGTGTTGTGGCACCAGCACCAGTGCCTAAGGCACAATTTTTCAGCCCCTGTTTAACAGGGGCGTGTACTTACAATTTTTTAAAAAAATGCTTCGCAACACGTGTGACTGCTGCGCTCCAAGTACAGTATCTGTGAGGGGTTGCAGTGTTGTGGCACCAGCACCAGTGCCTAAGGCACAATTTTTCAGCCCCTGTTTAACAGGGGCGGGGTAATTACAATTTTTTAAAAAAATGCTTCGCAACACGTGTGACTGCTGTGCTCCAAGTACAGTATCTGTGAGGGGTTGCAGTGTTGTGGCACCAGCACCAGTGCCTAAGGCACAATTTTTCAGCCCCTGTTTAACAGGGGCGGGTAATTACAATTTTTTAAAAAAATGCTTCGCAACACGTGTGACTGCTGTGCTCCAAGTACAGTATCTGTGAGGGGTTGCAGTGTTGTGGCACCAGCACCAGTGCCTAAGGCACAATTTTTCAGCCCCTGTTTAACAGGGGCGGGTAATTACAATTTTTTAAAAAAATGCTTCGCAACACGTGTGACTGCTGTGCTCCAAGTACAGTATCTGTGAGGGGTTGCAGTGTTGTGGCACCAGCACCAGTGCCTAAGGCACAATTTTTCAGCCCCTGTTTAACAGGGGCGTGTACTTACAATTTTTTAAAAAAATGCTTCGCAACACGTGTGACTGCTGTGCTCCAAGTACAGTATCTGTGAGGGGTTGCAGTGTTGTGGCACCAGCACCAGTGCCTAAGGCACAATTTTTCAGCCCCTGTTTAACAGGGGCGGGTAATTACAAATCTTGATCTAATAGTTCACAGCAGGGCCCATTCCTGCGCCCACCAAGAGTAACTATGAGGGCCTACAGTCTTGTGGCAACACCGTCCACCACCACCGCCAAAGGCCCAATTTTTCTGCCCTGTTCATCAGGTGCTTGCAATTACAAATCTTGATCTAATAACTCACAGCAGGGCCCATTCCTGCGCCCACCAAGAGTAACTATGAGGGCCTACAGTCTTGTGGCAACACCGTCCACCACCACCGCCAAAGGCCAAATTTTTCTGCCCTGTTCATCAGGTGCTTGCAATTACAAATCTTGATCTAATAACTCACAGCAGGGCCCATTCCTGCGCCCACCAAGAGTAACTATGAGGGCCTACAGTCTTGTGGCAACACCGTCCACCACCACCGCCAAAGGCCCAATTTTTCTGCCCTGTTCATCAGGTGCTTGCAATTACAAATCTTGATCTAATAACTCACAGCAGGGCCCATTCCTGCGCCCACCAAGAGTAACTGTGAGAGCTTACAGTCTTGTGGCAACACCGTCCACCACCACCACCACCCCCAATTTTTCTGCCCTGTTCAACAGGTGCATGCAATTACAAATCTTGATCTATTAACTCACAGCAGGGCCCATTCCTGTGCCCAGTGGCTACACCAACATCTAATAGGGCAAATTTCTGCAGAGTATATACGCCAGGCCCCTACTTTCAAACATCCAACTTACAAACGACTCCTACTTGCAAATGGAAAGAGAAAACAGGAAGTGAGAGGAAATCTACCCCTAGGAAGGGAAATTCTATCCTGTTAGATTTAATTTGGGAAAAAGGTATCTCCTCTCTACTGATACTTTATCACCAATCCTTGTTTCAATTAAAACCCCACTTTTTCCAAAAACATTTGTCATTGGGACGGAAAGTGAGGTGACATGTTCTGAACAGATGCAAAGACAGCAAATGTTACAGGGTGATAACCCCTCCCTATGTTCCCAAAAAGCTTAAAAATTTTTTTGGGGGGCCCTCTACCTGACCCGTGATTCCTTGAGCTATGTAAACCTTTTGCCTTTGCCACACAGTCACACCTGCCACTTCAGCGCTCCCAATACAATCCTCCCTCCTTTAAACAAAACAGTCAAAGAATAAGTCCAACAAAATAGAACAGACATGTATACACTATATATATCTTTACATATCTGAGTGTGGATCCCCCACTTACATCAGGGTCCCCAGAGAGCCACCCCTTACATCAGGTCCCCAGAGAGCCCCCCCTTACACCAGGGTCCCCAGAGAGCCCCCCCTTACACCAGGGTCCCAATACAGCCTCCCCCTTAAACCAGGGTACCCAGAGAGCCCCCCCCCCCTTACACCAGGGTCCCCAGAGAGCCCCCCCTTACACCAGGGTCCCCAGAGAGCCCCCCTTACACCAGGGTCCCCAGAGAGCCCCCCCTTACACCAGGGTCCCCAGAGAGCCCCCCCTTACACCAGGGTCCCCAGAGCCTCCCCTTACACCAGGGTCCCCAGAGAGCCTCCCCTTACACCAGGGTCCCCAGAGAGCCTCCCCCTTACACCAGGGTCCCCAGAGAGCCACCCCCTTACATCAGGGTCCCCAGAGAGCCCCCCCTTACACCAGGGTCCCCAGAGAGCACCCCCCTTACATCAGGGTCCCCAGAGAGCACCCCCCTTACATCAGGGTCCCCAGAGAGAGCCCCCCCTTACATCAGGGTCCCCAGAGAGCCCCCCTTACACCAGGGTCCCCAGAGAGCCTCCCCCTTACACCAGGGTCCCCAGAGAGCCTCCCCCTTACACCAGGGTCCCCAGAGAGCCTCCCCCTTACACCAGGGTCCCCAGAGAGCCCCCCCTTACACCAGGGTCCCCAGAGAGCCTCCCCCCTTACACCAGGGTCCCCTGAGAGTCCCCCTTACACCAGGGTCCCCAGAGCCTCCCCCTTACACCAGGGTCCCCAGAGAGCCCCCCCTTACACCAGGGTCCCCAGAGAGCTCCCCCCCTTACACCAGGGTCCCCAGAGAGCACCCCCCTTACATCAGGGTCCCCAGAGAGCCCCCCTTACATCAGGGTCCCCAGAGAGCCCCCCTTACATCAGGGTCCCCAGAGAGCCCCCCTTACATCAGGGTCCCAGAGAGCCTCCCCTTACAGGGTCCCCAGAGAGCCCCCCCTTACATCAGGGTCCCCCCCCTTACATCAGGGTCCCCAGAGAGCACCCCCTTACATTAGGGTCCCCAGAGAGCACCCCCCTTACATCAGGGTCCCCAGAGAGCATCCCTATAAAGCCCCTCCTTACATCGGGGTCATTGCCCTTTACATCAGAGTTCCCCCTTGCACTGTAAGGTGGAATCCTGCATACTATGATGTAAAGGGGAACTCTGGGACTGTGGGGAGGACTCTGGTGACCAGAGAAAGAAAACACTAAGATAAGGGGGTTTACTGATAAGGGGGAAACCTTTATATCAGTGCCCCCTTACAATATTGTATTGACCCCCCCTAGACTGGCCTGGCGGTGCTGTCACTGACCTCCTCTCAGGTGCATCATGCAGGGCTCAGTCAGTCGGCTCCAGCTTGGTGGCTCTGGTTTTATCCCATAGTTTCCTCTCCACAGTCCATACATGTCTGACTTCTCCCATGACCCCCATCCTGGCTGCGCTCCCTCTCTTGACTCAGGGGAGGTCAGAGGCTGCGGATGGGACAGGGGAGGTCAGAGGCTGTGGGGGGAGGGCAACAGGAGAGGTCAGAGGCTGCGGGGGAGGGCAACAGGAGAGGTCAGAGGCTGCGGGGGGGGGCAACAGGAGAGGTCAGAGGCTGCGGGGGGGGCAACAGGAGAGGTGGGAGGCTGTGGGGGGCAACAGGAGAGGTCAGAGGCTGCGAGGGGGGGGGGGGTCAGAGGCTGCGAAGGGGGGGGGGGAGGTCAGAGGCTGCGAAGGGGGGGGACAGGAGGTCAGAGGCTGCGAAGGGGGGGGACAGGAGGTCAGAGGCTGCGAGGGGGGGGGACTGGAGGTCAGACGCTGCAAGGGGGGGGGACAGGAGGTCAGAGGCTGCAAGGGGGGGGACAGGAGGTCAGAGGCTGCAAGGGGGGGGGACAGGAGGTCAGAGGCTGCAAGGGGGGGGGACAGGAGGTCAGAGGCTGCAAGGGGGGGGGGGACAGGAGGTCAGAGGCTGCAAGGGGGGGGACAGGAGGTCAGAGGCTGCGAGGGGGGGGGGACAGGAGGTCAGAGGCTGCGAAGGGGGGGGGACAGGAGGTCAGAGGCTGCGAAGGGGGGGGGACAGGAGGTCTGAGGCTGCAAGGGGGGGGACAGGAGGTCAGAGGCTGCGAAGGGGGGGGGGACAGGAGGTCAGAGGCTGCGAAGGGGGGGGGGGACAGGAGGTCAGAGGCTGCAAGGGGGGGGGACAGGAGGTCTGAGGCTGCGAGGGGGGGGACAGGAGGTCTGAGGCTGCGAGGGGGGGGGGGACAGGAGGTCTGAGGCTGCGAGGGGGGGGGGACAGGAGGTCCGAGGCTGCGGGGGGGGGGGCAGGAGGTCCGAGGCTGCGGGGGGGGGGCAGGAGGTCCGAGGCTGCGAAGGGGGGGGGGAAAGGAGGTCCGAGGCTGCGAGGGGGGGGACAGGAGGTCAGAGGCTGCAGGGGGGGGACAGGAGGTCCGAGGCTGCGAAGGGGGTGGGAGGAGGTCAGAGGCTGAGAGGGGGGGGGGACAGGAGGTCAGAGGCAGAGGGGGCAGGGGGGGGACAGGAGGTCAGAGGCTGCAGGGGGGGGACAGGAGGTCAGAGGCTGCGAGGGGGGGGCAGGAGGTCAGAGGCTGCGAGGGGGGCAGGAGGTCAGAGGCTGCGAAGGGGGGGCAGGAGGTCAGAGGCTGAGGAAGGGGGGGGCAGGAGGTCAGAGGCTTTGAGGGGGGGGGGGGACAGGAGGTCAGAGGCTGCGAGGGGGAGGGGGCCCAGGAGGTAAGAGGCTGCGAGGGGGGAGGGGGGAGGGGGCCCTGGAGGTAAGCGGCTGCGGAGGGGACGTTTTATTTTTAAAAAGGGCGCCACTTGGCGCCATCGTTTCACTGGTGCCGCTGCCGCCACAGTGAGGGCAGCGGCGCCTGAAAAAAAGATCGCCGCGGGGCCGACATGCAACTGCGCATGCGCCCGCCTTTCCGAATATTGCCGAGCAGCGGCAACAGCGCTGGCGCATGCGCAGTTGCATGTCGGGCTACTGCGCATGCGCCAGCGCTGATGCCGCTGCTCGGCAATTTTGGGGAAAGGCGGGCGCATGCGCTGTTGCATGTCGGCCCCGCGGCCATCTTTTTTCAGGCGCCGCTGCCCTCACAGTGGCGGCAGCGGCCCCAGGGGCCCCCGAGCAGAGCCGATCCGGCGCGGGGCCCTACGCAGCTTGCGTATTCCGCGTATAGGGCGGATCGGCTCTGTCCCTGCTTTGCAGGGAGAAAAACAACAACATATCATTGCTGTATGAAGACAACACTGTATTGTGTACCAACAAGGGGCTCTCTTCTGTCATTTGCTAGTCATTAATCAAATGGCAGCACAGTGTTCCGGGTCTGCCCGCATGCGCGAGCGGACTAAAGCCTCATACACGAGATCGGATTTTCCGACAGGAATTGTGTGATGACAGGCTGTTTGACGGAAAATCCGACCGTACGCTCCATCGGACAATTGTTGTCTGATTTTCCGCGGACAAATGTTGGATGCCAGGCTTTAAAATTTTCCGCGGACAACGGTCTGTTGTCGGATTTTCCAAATGTGTGTACACAAGTCCATCGGACAAAAGTCCAAAGAACAAACATGCATGCTCGGAAGCAAGGACGAGCCAGAAGCGGTCAGTCTTGTAAACTAGCGTTCGTAATGGAGAATTCACCTTCGTGACGTGGCAAATTATGAAATCTCAAAATGCAGCGCACATTCTCTTCTTCTTTAATGGGATAATAATGCTTTGCTGGTGATACTGATGGCGTTCTGCCAAACATATTTTAAAAGGCTTTTATTTTCTAGTGATATCAAGAATAATTTTATTATGCTTGTTTTTTTTTTTTTGCGCAAGTTACCACAACACCATTATCCTGTAGTTTTTAAGATCAACTTAAAAGTTTTTAAGATACAACTATGTTGGTGTTCCTTGTTAATTTTACATTGTATTTTTTTAAATGTAACTGCCTACTCCCAAACTGTCATTTGAAGTAAAACACATAGCCAATTATTATTCTAGACAATTTTTTTATTGTGCATAAAAAAAAAATAAAAAAAATAAAATTAGTCATGCTATCTGCCAATAGAACTTAACCAAAAGGTGCATTCTATGCATCCAAAAATATAGAAAATATACCAAATCAAATCATTATTCAACCAAAAAATAAAATAAAAGCCTCATGCATGTGTCCTGCTTCTTAATATAGGGGGTCAACAATGCCAAGAGTTGGTGAAAGCAGGGGTCAGTCATCCGGAGATAATTCCAAAAAACATCCGAATTATTCTCCTGGAGCTACCGCAGCAAAGGCATATGACATAATTGGTCACGATTAATAAAGCAACCAATTTTTGGTCCAAGAAATCCTCCTCCTCCTGTTCCTGGACTGGACTTGGGTCAAAGCAATAACTCCAAGGCCAATAATAAATAACACGTTATCTCCTCTGATTCCGCAACATGTCTGGTTGACGAACAGCAAACTGAAAAGCGCAAAATGAAAAGCGCAAATCAACACTCACCAAACTTCTACTAACATTAAATTAGCACAAGGAGCCCAAAGGGTGGCACCTGACAATTGAACTTCCTCTTTATCGGCTTGTTGGCCGACAATTGTGTACCGTTTGTATGCAAGACAAAATCCAGGCACACGCCCTTCGGACAAAAGTCAGACGCTTTGTCTGTGGAAAATCCGATTATGTGTACGAGGCTTAAGATGAAACCCACAATGTACAGGTATGTGATTTTGCCTGTATGAGCTGATCTGCAGCGGGTCGGCAAACGAGGCTAATTTACTAAAGAAGTTGGGAAACTTCACTTAAATTGTATAAATCATCACTTCAATATTTAGTCAAGTGGAAAGCAAATTCCCATTCCCATCAGGGCCAGATTAACATAGGGGCTATTGGAGCTGCAGCTCCAGGCCCCTTTCTCAAGATAGGCCCATTTGACCAAAAAAAAAAAAAAAATCTAAAAAAAATATATATATAAAGGTCGACTTCGAGGGTTGTAGCTCGGCGATCAGGAGTCACAGAGACCCCACATTTGGGGGGTATGTAGCTAAAGACATACCCCAGCACTGGGGTTAAAATATGGGGCTGCTTTCATCTATAGTTCCGGAGATACAGGGCTGCTTGCACAGCCTGTCAGAAGCTACATACAGAGCGGCCAGTTTAAATACAAGCTGGAACACTCTGCAGCAGACTGAGAGGATGAACTCACAGTGCTTATAATAATTATTTGTATATTACTTATAATTAACCCCTTGCCACCCAGGCCAATTCTGACACTTCTCTCCTACATGTAAAAATCATAATTTTTTTTTGCTAGAAAATTACTCAGAACCCTCAAGCATTATATATATTGTTTTAGCAGACACCCTATGGAATAAAATGGTGGTCCTTGCAACTTTTTATATAATACGATAATTGCGCAGCAATTTTTCAAACGTTTTTTTTGGAAAAAAAAAATAAATAAAGTTAGCACGATTTTTTTTTGTGTACCAAGCGATGCTTTAAATTTTTTTTACAGGTTACATGTTTAGAGTTACAGAGGAGGTCTAGTGCTAGAATTATTGCTCTCGCTCTAACGATCGTGGCATATGTAACCTGTGTGTATCTGCCTACCTAGCCACTGACTAGTATCTCTCCCCAGCCTGTCCCCACACACCCTCGCACCTGTGAATGGGGGGATCACTCCTGCAGTGTTATTGTGTTCTGCGAGTGAATACAATGATTAGAGTTGCTAACTATAGCTGGCAGCACTGATTGTTTTGGGGAAAACCTGACAGGCTGGTTGTACTCAAGTTGGTTAATAGGTTGACTTGTGTAAAACCAGCTAGCCCATACATAGATCGACTATGGCTGGTATCTGCTTAATTGGTGTCATTTCAATCCATGTATGGCCCGCTTAACCACTACGCAGTCTCTAAACATTCTTCCACAAACTACATTTTTCCTTCCCAGATTACTTCATCCTCCTCTCCTGTACATACTGCCCACTGTCATACCCTTCACACTCCTCTGCTGTACATAGTGCCTACTGTCATACCCTCCACACTTCTCTCCTATACATAGTGCCCACTGTCATACCCTCCACACTCCTCTCCTGTAATTACTGCTTACTGTCCTACTCTCCACACTTCTCTCCTGTACATAGTGCCCGCTGTCATACCCTCCACACTCCTCTCCTGTATATATTGCTCACTGTGATACCCTCCACACTCTTCTCTTATACATAGTGCCCACTGTCATACCCTCTACACTCCTCTGCTGTGCATACTGCCCACTGTCATACCCTTCACACTCCTCTCCTGTACATAGTGCCTTCTGCTATACCCTCCGCACTCCTCTCCTGTACATTCTGCCCACTGTCATACCCTTCACACTCCTCTCCTGTACATACTGCCCACTGTCATACCCTCCACACTTCTCTCTGGTACAAACTACCCTCTGTCATACCCCCCACACTCCTCTCTTGTACATACTGCCCACTGTCATACCCTTCACACTCCTCTGCTGTGCATATTGCCTTCTGCCATACCCTCCGCACTCCTCTCATGTTCATAGTGCCCACCGTTAGACCCTCCACATTCATCTCCCTCACCTGCACATGCTTCCCACTTTTATACCATCCATACTCCTCCCCTATGCCTCTTACCCACAAAAACAGTTCTTTAAAATTATACTGAATATCCTCAATGTTACCAGCTCTAGAATGGGCACACTTTTGTTAGTTCAACTAAAGGAAATCTCAGTCCTCATATTTGTTCTGTCCCATTATTAGTACTTATTTAATTTTGTAATTACTATTGTGATGTATAGAGGAACATAGGGGATGTCAGCTACTCTAAATATAGCACTTGTAAAAAAAGTGTCCCTGAAAATATTTTTGAAATGTTGGCAACTATGCACTTGGGCACTGCCCAAGGGTCACAGGGTCAGTAGGGGGCCCCATGAGAGGCTCCTGTGATATTAAAGCGGTAGTAAACCTTTCTAACATTACTACTTTTTAGAGTCCCTGAGGTAGGTTTCTCATTAAATACCCAATCATGTGCTGATGCTTTTCATGTGATTGGGTAAATTGAAGTAAAAATATTTACACAACCTTTTAGTAAAGATTTTCAACTTATTTTGTAAAGCTACCTCTGTATGTCCATATTGAAAACAATATTACAAAATGTCACTGTGTCTCTACGTTGTGCATTATAATTGTCTGGTGCAGAGCCAAAGCTGAGGGTTTTCAGAAAAATGGCAGAAAAATGAATCCATCCATGGCTGACATTAGTAACGCTTGACAAAAAAGAGGAAATAATCTGATGATACATTGTACATGGGGTTTTGAAGGATCATGAGAGACTGAAAGTAGCATTCTCAATAAAGAGGAGTTGATAGCAGGCATTTAATCACATCACTGCTCCTAAGTACAAGCTGAGCTCACTGCTGATGAACTGTGTTCCCCTGAGACTGATATGCAAATGAACAAATGAGTAACAAGTTCACATATCCACTAGCACAGAGGAAACAACGTACTTCAAGTAATTAATGCTGGCTGATTTAATTCACTGAATTAATGAAATTTATTTTCTGAGTTAGGAATTTCCTGTTGTCTGCACCTGGACTGATTGTGCTGAGCATTTACATAAATATGTCTGCAATACTTGAGCTGAATTTAAATTCATTACTACAGAAATACAAAAGGCAGAATTAAGCACATATAATTCTCTGACCCAAGAGTATATTTCATGCAAACTTGTTTTTTTAAATAATTGCATGCAAGTACCTGGTTCTCATTTCTCTATTGGTCTTCATTTTTTACATTTTAAGGTTTTCATTCACACCTATGCATTTTTTGTGCATTTTCAGTTTTGCAGAAACACACTACAGTCCATCTAACATGGTTTCCTATGGGTCACGTTCACATCTGTGCATTTTATGGAAAGGGCCAGGTTTTTTTTTTCTGATTTTTGGTTCCATAAACTACAATGGTTTAAAGATATGTATTGAAAAATGCCATACCTGGCCACATGCCCTCAACATGGGGGAGTGGGTGCTTTTGGACAGGGGGGCTCTGCGCCCCCCCACCCCAAAGCACCTTGCCCCCATGTTGATGGGGACAAGGGCCTCTTCCCGACAACCCTTGCCCAGTGGTTGTCGGGGTCTGCGGGCGTGGGGCTTATCTGAATCTGGAAGCCCCCAGATCCTGGCTTCCCCCCTATGTGAATGAGTATGGGGTACATTGTACCCCTACCCATTCACCAAAAAAAAAGTAGTGTAGTGTGAAAAAATACAGTAGACAAGTCTTTTATTAAAAATATCTTCTTCTTCCCCGCTTCTTCCTACGATCTTTCTCCATCTTCTCCCACATCTTCCTCCTCCGGCTTCTCTTTCTCCTGCTGCTTCTTCTTCCAGTCTTCTTTCTCCTGTCTACTTTGTCTGTTTTTTTCCTTCCTCTGCCGCTGGAGACCCTCCTTTAATGATGAGTCCCGCTCCCACCGATGACCCTCCTCCAATGCTGCATTCCCCTGATCTGTACACCCAATGTCAAGCATGTCTTAGATAATGATGGGGGCGTGACCATCGTATGATGTAATCCGGAGGCCCACGCCCCCTGTGACACCATTTTGTCACGGGCGGTGACGTCACAAGGGGGTGGGGTCTCCAGATGACATCACATTATGGCCATGCCCCCATCATTATCTAAGACATGCTTGACATCGGCACGGACAGATCAGCCGGACGCAGCATCAGAGGAGGGTCATCGGCCAGAGTGGGACTCAGCAATGGAGGAGGGTTGGCGGCAGCAGGGGAAGGAGAACACCGGACAAAGAAGACATGAAAAAGAAGAGCGGAAGAAGAAGCAGCAGGAGAAGGAAAAGCCCGGAGGAGGAAGATGCAGGAGAAGATGGAACAAGACGGGAGGAAGAAGTGGGTAAGAAGAAGATATTTTTAATAAAACACTTGTCAAAAACTGTGTACTGTATTTTTTCACACTGCAATACTTTTTTTTGGTGAATGGGTAGGGGTACAATGTACCCCATACTCATTCACATGGGGGGGATGCCAGGATCTGATCTTGTTAAAGGGGGCTTCCAGATTCCAATAAGCCCCCTGTCCACAGACCCCGACAACCACCCATCCCCCCATGTTGAGGGCATGCGGCCTGGTATGGTTCAGGGGGGCACTTGCTCATCCCCTCCCTTTCCTGACCTGCCGGGCTGCTTGCTCGTATAAGGATCTGGTATGGATTTTGGGGGGGCCCATGCCATTTTAAAAAAAAAATTGGTGTGGGGGGTCTCCTGCGAATCCATACTGGACCCAAGGGCCTGGTATGGACCTGAGGGGGGACCCACGCATTTTTTTTACATTTTTTTTTCAACCTGCAATTCCTTTTTTTACATTCAGGAGGGAAACCTGCTGCCAGCTGATGACTCATCGGTTGTTAAGGACGAGGCAGCTGCCTTCCTGGCCCCCTCCTTAGAAACCAGTTATATAAAATGAATGTACAGCTCAAAAAAAAACAAGCACAAATTGCAAAATGCAAATCACAGCAAAGTTACAGCAAAATCGCGGTAAAAAAGCCGACAACCAACAGCAACGGAGAAGTTGTTAACCAGGAAGATATAAAGAAAAAAAGGGCCTCCAATGGTGCAGGTCAAAAACCAATTGTTTTTTATTTAAAAAAAAAACAGCATACAGGATAAAATTGTGTTTAAAAAGGCAATATGGGTAGCAGTGAAACCAATCTCGATGCGTTTCATCCTACTAGGACTTCTACTGGGGCGTCTGAATTTTTTGTCTTTCCCTCTTGGTTAACAACTTCTCCATTGCTGTTGGTGCCATCGAGACTACATTGATTGATGCCTGGCCCTATTTGGACCCTTTGAAGCGTTCCTGTGGATCCGATGACCCTACCATTCATGCCTGATTGACCCGGTGTCGCTGACATCAAGGTCCATTATTTCTGGTAAGAGTATTTAATCTTATCTTACATTGGATGTCATATCTGCTTGGATCTTGCATTCACTTTACCTATCACCTGTTTCCATGGGTGTCCGCAGAACTTTTTTCAGGGGGGGCATCATTTTAAGGTCACCCATCCTCTGACCCTTTTCGACAATGTCTTTATCACATTATCAAGGTCAGAGACTGCAGACGTAGTACAGGATATAATCAGAGACTGCAGACATGTCACAAGAGACTGTCATGGACTGCGGACATGGCCCAAGAGACTGTAAGAGACTGCGGACATGGCACAAGAGATGACCAGAGACTGCATACATGGCCCAAGAGACTGTCAGAAACTGCATGCAATGGCTCAAGAGACTATAAGAGACTGCGGACATTGCACAAGAGACTAAGAGACTGCATACATGTGGGAGTGACAGAGAGAGACGGGGGGGGGGGGGTGACATAGAGAGACAGAGGGGGTGACAGAAAGACACAGAGGGGGTGACAGAGAGAGTCAGAGGGGGGTGACAGAGATAGGGGGTGACAGAAAGAGACACAGAGGGGGTGACAGAGAGAGAAGAGAGTGACAGAGAGAGACAGAGAGAAAGGGGGTGACAGAAAGAGACAGAGGGGGGGTGACAGAGAGAGAGGAGTGTGACAGAGAGAGACAGAGGGGGGTGACAGATAGAGAGGGGGGTGAAAAAGAGAGAGGGGTGACAGAGAGAGAGGGGGTGACAGAGAGGGGTGATCCCTAGCACTGTCTGCAGTCCCTCAAGTGCCCCTATGTCCCAGTGGTGTGTGTAATGCCTAGTACGGTACCTTGCATGCAAGAAAGATGTCCATGGTGGCCAGCAGCTGGCAAGACCCGTTTTCATTCTGGGTGAGGACAGGAGGTGCTCTGTTCCTTCCATCGGATCTATGATAAGACATGGAGCGTTCCCAGGCTGCTTGCATTTCCTGCCCTGAACCCCTGGTTCGTCTGTCCTCCAGGCCTGGGAGCAGTGAGGAGGTTTAAGGAGTCCAGGGGTTCCAGGCTCTGGGAGGTGCCAGCGACGTTGTGCCCGCTGTTCCTGGCGTCTTGCTGCTATCCTTTCCCGTGGCTTCCGTCTCCTGGGCCGCTCGCTTGAGACCTACCCCTTGAGGCCTTCGCTGTCCTGCTCCTCGCACCAACTGTCACAGCCCTGCCAAACTGTGTATGGATGCAAGCAGTTCTGGCCGCCGGTGCTAGAATAAAGATCAAGTGGGGAACTCCTGATCTGATCCCTGATTCCAGGGGGGGCCACTTGTCCCCCCTTGCCCATACCTGCGGACGCCCATGCCTGTTTCCATATGAGAACAACCATTCTGTTGGTGTGGACCTCGCCCTCTGTTTGGATTGACCCACTCAGGACTTGTTTTTTTCATATTATTCACTAATGGGACTCAGAATGTTATAGATTTGAGTTGTTCAGTGTCTCACCATCACTGTTTTTAATTATTTAGCGCTACATTTTCACATTCCTTTATTCTATGAATTTTTGTCACATTTGTATGTAGCATTTGTATGTAGCAGCAGTTTTATATTGTTAGCGCAATAATTTTATATATTACATATCAGGAATATGAAATGTTGGGTTTACAAACGCTTTAAAACAAAGTTGAAAGCCTTAGGGGTGTATTTATAAAAAAATAATAAAAATCGCAAAGCTTTTTATCCATCAAATCTGCATGTCAATTTCCTCTGTGCAAATGGCCCAAATCAATGGCTATATACTCTGTTTGAAATAATAACTCTCTTTGTTACTGACATCCTGACAATATTCAAAACCTATTGGACCATTTATATGTATATTACAACAAATAATGAATTGAAAGGGTAAAACTGCTAGGGCAAAAAATAGAGGTTTTGTTGTAGACGGACAATCCTATTATCACATTTCCAGCAAATATATGAAATTACCTCTGTTTATCATTAGACTGTTTAATCTGCACTACTTATTTCTTCTATTATTCTGTTTACTCTGTTTCCTCTTCTTGCTGAAAGTGTATCCATTAAGGCTAATGCTTTTCTAAATGTAATATACCATTGTCCTAAAAGTTAAAACAACATGAATGAAAGGAATACAAGGATTCATAAGAGAGCACCAGTAAGTGAAGCAATAACTGTACAGTGGACTTTATAATCTAAAGTGCTCATTTCACGTTATCACTGAATGGCATAAGTATTATAAACCTTCCTAGTGGTGGTAAAAAACGTTGTGTCTATATAGGCGTCGTATCTGGAGACGCTAATGGTAGGTGTAATTATTGTAAAACAAAAGACACTATTGGGGATGTTTCTCGTCACAGCCAGACAATGCTAAACAGGAGCAGTGAGACAGATTATAAAAAAGGTTTATTATTAGGGATCCAGTTAGAATTTTTATTCACAGAAATATTCAATTTTAACCTAGGATTCAGATTTTTTTCCAACTGAATCTAACTGGTAAATGTTTGAATCTTGGGTGAATGCTGTGTGAAACATGTGTGACAATATCAATAGATCCAAACTCATCTTTGTTCACAAGTTCCTCCATATGCTGCTCAGAAGTAGCACTGCAACAGTAAAAAAAAAACCTGCCCTGACCCCTTCTTTTTTTTTTTTCCATAAAGATTTTATTGAGAATAAGTCGTACAGAATAGAAAAGGGGAACATTCACATTTTGTATAACAAAACCATCTGTAAATACAGGCACAAGGCAAAGATAGAACAAGCAGAAAGTATATTTGTACAACAGTGGAGCCTAAGTTTGGTGATTCTAGTGTGTACCCTAAGGGTATGGTGGGAGATAGAGACTGGTAGGGTTTTAATCCGCGCCATCCCAGCTTGGTCCAGAAGGGCGTGACATGACGGGGGCGGCAGGTGTATACCAGTGGACACCCGCTACCTAGGTAGTGTTGTGGGCATGGCGGGATGTTAAGAAGGGGCGAGAAAGGGGAGAGAGGGGAGCAAGAAAGGGAGGAGGGGAGGGGAGGAGAGAGGAGAAGGGGGGGTGGGTAAAGGGGTAAGAGGTGTGAGGCGTCCCCCGCTCACGCCCCGCGCATAGGGCAGGTGGGGGGGTAGGGAAGCGGGTCTAGGTTGCCTAAGATGGGTGGGTATGGAGTTCGTATTCTCGGGTGGTCGTAAAGTGGTTCCAGCAAGCCCAGGTGGTTGTGAACTTCTCCATCCTCTCCTGAGCAATGTGGATCAGCTCTTCCATATCTCTAATCCTAGAAATGCCACTGAACCATTCTCGTATTGTCGGGGGAAGGGTTGAGCGCCAATGTCTGGGGACACAAAGTCTAGCTGCGTTCACCATATGCATGGCGAGGGACCTAAAGTAGTTCTTCCTAGAGAGGGAAGTATGGTGCAAAAGGTATTGCTCAGGTGTATAGTCTAGCGTGTAGGTGGTGATAGAAGAGATGAGGTCGTGGATTTTCCTCCAGAAAGGCTGGATGTTGGGGCAGTCCCACCATATATGTATCATAGTCCCTGGTGCTGCATTACACCTCCAGCAGACATTGGGGATCGTGTGAGAAAATTTGTGCAATCGGGAGGGAGTTCTATACCACCGTGTTAGTATCTTGTATCCATTTTCCTGGATGGCGACGTTAACCGACCCCCCGTGGGCATACTCATGAATTCTAGTCCAGTCAGCAAGTGACAGGGGAGTTTGAAGATCTCTGTTCCAAGAGGTTTGTGCAGGTGGGGGGGGCCCTGACCCCTTCTTAAAGCAGATGTAAATGTATTTGTAAAATTAAAATAATAAACATGTTATACTTACACCGATCAGCCATAACATTATGACCACCCACCTAATATTGAGTATGGCCCCCTTTTGAGAAAACAGCCCTGACCAATTGAGGCATGGACACCAAAGTAACATCTACATGAATGGCAGGACCCAAGGTTTCCAAGCATAACATTGCCCAAAGCATCACACTGCCTCTGCCGACTTGCCTTCTTATACCGCATCTTGGTGCCATCTCTTCCCCAGGTAAGTGGCGCACACACACTCGGCCATCCACATGATGTAAAATAAAATGTGATTCATCAGACCAGGCCATCCATTGATCCATAGTCCAGTTCTGATATTCTTGTGACCATTGTAGAAGCTTTTGGTTGTGGACATAGGTCACCATTGGCTTCACAGCCCCATACACAACAAACTGCAATTCCCTTTTTTTTCATGGACAACATCTTCACTTGCTGCCTAATATATGCCACAAATATTCACATGTCATTGTAACAAGATATTCCCTTGCCCTGTCAGTGGTCATAATGTTATGGCTGATCGGTGTAAATGCTCTGCGCTCTCCTCTTCTGGGGTCCCCAGCCAGTGCTTTCGCTCTGTGTCAGCCACCTGCTATGGGGGCACACCTGTGGACTCGCTCCAGAGTCAGGTTGTGTGGATCCAAAGACACACACATCGTGGCTTGGTGGCCCCGCTCCCTCTTCACAGGATTTGATTGACAGCAGCGGAAGCCAATGGCTCCCACTGCTGCCTCTGTGTACTGGGAGGAGAGGAACACAGACCAGCCTTGCTGCAGGAGGGCACAGCGCTGGGTCGAGATAGGAACGTATATAGGGAGGTGAGGGGGTGATACAACTAGTGGGATAATTTTTACCTTAATGCAGGGAATGCATTAAAGCAGTAGTAAACACCACTTGGTCACTTGTACCATCAGATAAGCTTATAATAAATCTTACCTGCAAGTACAAGGAATATCTCCTAAATGTGCACAATTTAGGAGATATTCACTACTTCTGCAGTGTGTAACGTAACCATCACATAAGCACTTTGCTCTGAAGGGACAGCATGTTGTTCCTTCAAAGCGCTGTGCCATGACCGTGGCTCCCATATGCATGCATTGGAGTAGCGTCATGGTGGCTCACCATTCAAATGACCACAGCCTGTGAACCCGGAAGAAAAACTGTGTGAAAATGGAAGCCCTGTCAGTGGGGACAGCCAGTGTTGACAACCGTCATTATTTTGATGGCAGCCTGTAAAAAACAGGCAATTTTCTCCTGCCAGTAAATGCCAGTAAAAGTAAAAGGTTGCCAGTAAAAAATATGGCTGTGACACTCGGCTTAGTTTGGAGCCGGCTGAGACCATCTGAGTGCCTGCTACAGTGTGATCGGGCAGCTCTGGCAGAGGCAGTGCCTGAGCATGTAGTGTGATATCATGGTGCAATGGAGCCAAGCAGAAGGGCCAGATCCTTGTGTGCGGGTCTGCGGTATGGGAGCAAGGCGGGCTGGGACCGGGACTGTCAGTGCTGTTTAGACTGGAGTGGACTGGAGGGACAAATTGGCTTGGAGAGAGACTGTCACTGTGACTCAGGAGGGGACGTGTTGTGTCGGTGAGGTCTCATCATCATCTGTGCTGCTGCACACTGCTGCCAGTGTTACTGTGAGAGTGAATTTTATGTGTGTGCTATCCATTCTAATTTCTGTCCTGTCCCTGAGATACTTACTTACTATATTGAAAAAAAAAAAATAAGAAATATGTTTTTTGCCTTATTATCTATCTTAATTCATATTGCTAATTGCATATTGTATTTGTTTGTAGCCTAAATACTCTAATTTGCACCTAAACTGTAATTTTGTTACTTTTGGAAATGCCAGTAAAAACATGGTTGTGCCAGTAAATTTTGGGTGTTGTGTCAGTAAATTGTAATCTGGTAGGTTGGCAACAGTGGTGACAGCACACCGCTGGAGGGCTTAATTTTAAGGTAAGTCTTTCCTAATTTGCTAGTATGCGATGCATTCTAGCACATTATGCTCTTAACTTGCAGGGGGAAGGGGGACACCAGACACTTCTTGGATGTAAAAGAGGTTTTATTTCCCTTAACAGTCCTTTTTGGTATTTTTGGGGGAAAGAGGGTTAGGGCCAGGACACCCTTAAGTAGCTGTAAATCCAATTGGCAAACTCTGAGACTTCAATAGGAGGACAGCCGGCAAGCTAGACACCACATCTGCGCATGCAGGAATGCTGTCTCCTATGGCAACAGTCTTTAACAGTTCCCAACTCAAATGTAACAGTTCCTTCAGTTTCACTTCTACTGCCTCTTGTAGTTCTTCATCACTGAGCTCCCGGTCTCTCACTAGACCCTCTGATTCACTGACTCTAAATCGCTTGAGCTCCACCAATCTTTGTGGTGTTGTCTCCCTCAAGCATCACCCCCGCTTCCTTGCTGGATCCCTAGCTTGGCACTCCAGATACTTCTCAAGCTTCACCCCTGCTGACCGCCTTAGTCCCTAGCACACAAGGCTGCCCTGAAAGCGTCACCTCCACTGGTTGGGTCTTTGACTTGATCACCCGATTCTTCACCGTGCCCGTTCTGTGAGAATGTTGCTCCGGTACTTGCTTCAGTTACTCCCTGTGGTCCCTGGTACCAAAGTGGTTACTCCCTTTGTGGCGACAGCTTTCCTTCTACCTCCGACCACTGACAGTGCCTAATCTACAGGGTGATACATCCTCCCCCTGCCAAAGAAAATACGTCTTGGAGTTTGCAGAAAAATAATTTGAGCTCCCAAGCCTGAGAGCGAATGTCCTTTCAAAAACTGGGATGGGTGGGGAAAGGGAAATACAGCTTTCTGGGGTATTCCCCCATTGACAACACTTTAAATGGGTGTGCAAGGTGGGTGTGCAAGGTGGCTGTCAGCGTAGTGTCCTTGACATCACACAACCCATATTTGGAATCCACAAGGTAATGGTATGGTATTTGATGAGACTTCACCAATAATATCTGGGATCTGGAAGTGTTACATCTTCTCCCTTGGCATTTACAGTGATAACCTAATATTTAGCATCTTTCTTGTCTGGCCTGCGGAGGATCACACTGTCCAGATTACTTTTACAGCCGTAGCCCTAGGTTTTTAGCACTGACATCTTCGGTGACAATTTCAGAAAGTCGGTCTTGAGAGGGATCCGTAGGAATTCACGGATGGCTTCATCCACCCTGGGTCCTGGGGTAGTCGCTGCGGCAAGGGTAACAGCCTCCTGCACAACTTGGATGACAACTGACGGGCTTGGGGAATCACTCTTCGATGGGAGGGCAACATTCTTATCCCAATCGACTTGTGGTATTCACGGAGGTAGAGTTGGAGGGACGACCTCAAACAGATGCTCTCCACAGCATCCACAGACAATACAAGGCCTCAACTGCGTGGTCAGGCCAGAACAATTTCCACAAATCAGTCCTAGAGACTCGTAGCCTCCAGCCGTATAGAGGGCAAGCTCGCCCTTCGATGTATACCGCACTCCGTTGTCGGTCAGGACTGGTTTTACATCACTCGGACTAAAACCAACACCCAGAGCATACTTTCGCCAATCCACCATCTCCTTCACTAACCCACAATCAGACACACATAGCAGCACTTCCTTATCCTCCATTGCAGAGCGGGGACTCCTCCCGCTGCCAACGGATTGGTGCAAAAGTTATTTGGGAACTGTGGCGCCTGCCTTCTTCTTGCCGCCATGCCAAAACTGTAATAGAGTCCATTTTGAAGTCCCTATTAACCCTCACAGCGCTGGCGGGAAGTGTCAAAAGACCAGGCTGATCTTCTCCCCCGAGCAATGACACTTGGTGGTTCTTCCCCACATTGATAGTACACACGACAACACAGTAGATATAAGAAGGGTAAATGTTACTTGCCACCTTCCCATGGAGCCAGACGAAATCCCAATGGAGCTGAAGCCGGTTGCTATTGTCCTGGAAATTTATAGATAGGCAACTCCTATCCTCATATTGATTAGTGGTTCCAAATTAATAATAACTACTGCAGTAGGGAACAGACACAAAAGATACGCTCAGCATCTTTCCAAATAACCGTTCCCCTTTATTATGACGCAATTCAGGGGTTTTATACACATGATTACGTAGGTATCACATTAATATTACAATTGTTCATTTATGGTAACAAGGGGCGTATCATAGGCAGGCTTATTCTAATCAGGACTCAAAAGAATGTAAACATGTACTGAAAACATTATTAGTGTCGTGTGCACAGTGAGGGCAGTGTGCAATACATACAAAATGGAATACAATTATATACAGAACTTACAAATTTCCATTACAGTCTCCCCTCTTTTGATCAATATTTTGATCACTAACCATACCTGCTATCACCTTTAACCTGGAACCTCCACACGCTTAGGTGGAGGTAGTCCTGGCCAAAGAGGCAAAAACTCCATTGTGGAGAAAATAATAGCTGAGCAGCTTTTTTCATTACAAAATGACTTTTCATTGTGAAAAACAAATGATTAATGAGACATATTTACAGAGTACTGGCTGTACACTCCTGTGGCCAGAATGGCCTTCTAGCTTAATGTTGGTATGCTGACTTATCAGCAATATGTAAACACAGACAATTCTACATAAAATGGAAGAGGTACAAAAGACAAATATGACTTCAACATGGCTAAACTACTTTTCAAATATATATCCCTTACATTAAAGTAATTAAATCATTAAGTACCCTAGACTGTGATTGCAAAAGGGAAACAAATCAAACTCAGATATTTCTTTAATTTAGTCATTTTTGCAGGGTCTGGTGTGGATCCAGGTGACTTTCCTTCAAGTTTTGCAAAACTGTACATGAAATAGATTCTGTATTGAGTCTCCAAACATTTCCTTATATATATAAATGTCTCTTAACAATCCACAAGTCACCTGGCTTTAGTTTTAGATCCTTCCAAACTTTTAGGATCTGGAATTGGGGAGAAAACACATAAATGAGTTTGTCAAAAACCTTAAAAGATCAGCAACATTCTCTGTGAGATCCGAATGGAGGACTTCAGCTGCTGAGACAAAATATAAGCAAGTGAATAACACACTCCCAAACCAAATCCCATAGGGAGAGAGTCCAACATCCCCTTAGGGGCTTGATAAATTATAAGAAAACACTCAGGCAAAAGTTTCTTACTCTACTTTGAACGCTACATTGTAGACAGTAGGGAGTGTAAAAATAAAACATCAAAACTTCTAGTAAGGACTCTCCTATAAAAATGATTTCCTCCGTTACTCTCTGTAGATTCTGGTACTCTGTACTTACAAACTACTTCTGATAACACTTTTTACTGTGGCCTTTGCAGTAGCATTGGCCACTGGACATCCAAAAAACATGTCTATACAGACAAAATGCATACTCATAAGATCCTGACTTGGCCATCTGGATATATCTTTTTGTAATATCTGCAAGGGATGTTCAGCTTTTGGTAACACATTTGGTAACAGGTAAAACAAGAAGTGGTATGTTATAAAAACAACTGTGGTACACCCTGGCTCTATCCCACGCTCATTTACTAAGGCAGCCATAACTGCTTGTGACTGATGACACAGTCCATGTGTCAAGCTGGAGGGAAAAGAGTGGCTGGCAGACATAAATGATCACCTTTTCCAATGTCCTGTTTCATAAGAAGTTGCCCACTGTGGACCACTTGTTCTTCTCGTTCTGGGGTCCTTAAAGTTGAATTATTAATCCCAGCTATACTGGGCCAGAACTAGGGTGGAATCTGTGAGTTGCACAGACCCAGCAAGTGTCCGGGGCTGTAAATACAGCATCCTTAGTCGGTCTGCTTCCATGTGTGAGTTTTAATGTTAGTATGGCTACCTCAGCAAGAACCTGGAAGGCTGAAAACAGCCGATCAAATTAACTTAGCATGCTTTATTGGTTTACCTGCCGAAGTAAAAACAAACTTCTGGCCCTTCAAATGGAACCAAAAGCTCTCTATTCTCTACTATCTGTATAAATATACTCTCTTTTTATAGCTCACAGGCTTTGCTAAAACATGGAGCTCTGCTTCTTGAGCTGGGGAAAAAGGATCCAATGACTCTATATACACAGTATCCTTCTGGGTGATAAACTGCATACTCAGTATAAACCGGGAATAACTCTACAAAATATTAAATATCTGGGTCTTCAGGGAGTGTGTCCTGCACTGGGCTCACAGCAGCCGATTCCTATGACATGTGGTCTCCCCCATCTACAGCCTCCTCCAATAGGGGCAATAAGGTGGCTGGATTAAAATGTACACATTTTTCATTGTTAGATTTGTACACAAACAAACAAAACAAACTCCTATTTTAAACCTTTCATTAGACAAACATTTAGTTAGCTGTATATTTGCTGCGCAAAATGTCGGACCATTAAAATTGAAATATTTGACCAAAATAATGTCTAACTTTGTCTAATAGCACCTTTGCATAAAGGTACAGCTCTTATATATCGGGGTGAACCCTTCATTACTGGGTCCAGCTTGCATAACTATATTACAATGGCTTGTTTTCTATCATGCTGTTTGTGTAAGAACTCCAGTTTCATGTTTCAAAAAGACAACTTTTTCCTGGCAATAGTATGATAAATGATAACAATACCCTGCGGTCATGCAGAGATGTCCATTAATCCAAAATATTCTTCTGCTTATACCCACTGCACTTACAAGGAAAACGGGCACATCATTTCACAATCCACACATTCTGCTTTGGATTCAAAAATAAAAATAAATAAAAACAAACAAAGCGCTCAGCCACATCAAAAACTATAAAACAACAGGCTGCAGGTGGAATCTATCCTAACAGGGTGTGTGGACTTGATGTGATGGGTCCGTCATATTTACATTTTATTTATTATTACTCTCACATCATGGACCGCACATCAATTTATTATCAGACTTTAAGATTTAATTTTTGTAGAAAAACTTCTTATGTATCCCATCCATCTTGGCTTTGTTAAACATTATGGCAGCTGTATTCCAATTAACAACCTCATCTTAATCTTTTTTCTTTCCACTCAATAAATGTAAAAGTACAAAATTGTTATCTTAGACTAAACTAATCCCATTTTTATAAATTCCCCATTAACCTGGATTTCATTTCCAATCAAAGGTTGTCTAAACCAGTTTCAATATATCTATATTATTAATAAAACTGTTAAACTCCAATTAGAAATTAATACTCAAATGATAATTTCAATATCACACCCTAATATATATCCACAGATAACGTTCCTTAAAGGGGGACATATTAATTAATTTTACTTAATTCCCTATTAAATGCACTGTTTCCACTATCAAAGGATATTCAATTTGAGTAATACACGGTTAAATGTAACCTTCATTTTACCATGTTTGGAAAACAGATTCAAAAATAATTGTGATCACATTGTTTATCATTAGATTCGTTAACCCGGCACATAAAGTTATAAATGTTTTGTCTAAAAAAACTGAAATTGGCATGGTGTCCTTCCAGCTTATCACCAACCTCTCATCCCAGCTACATTCTTTCAGAAGAGCACAAAGGAGGGGGTCACATCTGCGTACATGACACACACAAGCGATAGAACCAAAGGTTCCAGCATTCACACACATACACAAATATCTCTCTAAAATCGCTTACATTTTTCCCATTTGTACACAACACATGCATATCATTCTCTCACATTCTTTTAACTCTTTTAAATACTTCCTTGATAAATTTCTGCTTTCCTTATTTTGTTCTGATATCCTTTGCATCCAATGTATTGTAATACCATACTTCACATACTGTACCTTCTATGATCAGACGGGCAGCCATAGTGCTCATCCCATCTTTCCTCTCTGACAACATATAACCACCAATCAATACAGTTCGATTAAGGGGAGTAAGATAGGTACCCTTTGTCCCGAAAATGCCTTACCGATCAAGGAAGTCTGATAACTCAAATGTAAGCAAAAGGCTTACCTCAGCCGGCTGATTATCAGAAATTCCCGGATCGTCTCAAGCTCCTCGTTTCGGATACTCAGGGTCACCTTTTAACCCCTCCTGGGAAAAGCTTGCCACCTGTCCTGGAAATTTATAGATAGGCAACTCCTATCCTCATATTGATTAGTGGTTCCAAATTAATAATAACTACTGCAGTAGGGAACAGACACAAAAGATACGCTCAGCATCTTTCCAAATAACCGTTCCCCTTTATTATGACGCAATTCAGGGGTTTTATACACATGATTACGTAGGTATCACATTAATATTACAATTGTTCATTTATGGTAACAAGGGGCGTATCATAGGCAGGCTTATTCTAATCAGGACTCAAAAGAATGTAAACATGTACTGAAAACATTATTAGTGTCGTGTGCACAGTGAGGGCAGTGTGCAATACATACAAAATGGAATACAATTATATACAGAACTTACAAATTTCCATTACACTATGGGCCACTGCTGCAAGGACAACGCCTTATCCCCACGTCGGGCGCCATGTGTAGCAAGGTCTCTGGCCTTGTCCAGTCTACTGAGAACTTTCCAGGCCAAAGATAGCTGACATCCTTCTGTATGTGGTGGGTTGAGAGGCATAGTGGGTGCAATATGGACAAAGTTTTTGGGCGCCAGACACTTCTTGGATGTAAAAGAGGTTTTATTTCTCTTAACAGTCCTTCTTGGTATTTTTGGGGGAAGGAGTGTTAGGGCCAGGACACCCTTAAGTAGCTGTAAATTCAATTGGCAGACTCCCAGACTTCAATAGGAGGACAGCCGTGCAGGGAAAGGCCCCAGCTAGGCACCACATGTGCAAGTGCAGGAATGCTGACTCCGATGGAAACAGTCTTTAACAGTTCCCAACTCAAACGGAACAGTTCCTTCAGCTTCACTACAACTGCCTCTTGTAGTTCTTCAACACTGAGCTCCCAGTCTCTCACTAGATCCTCTGATTCACTGACTCTTAAGCTCCTCCAATCCCTTGCGGTGGTATCTCCCTCAAGCATAAGAAAATTGTATGTAGTTTTCTCAGTGGGGTTTTTAGGCAGATATGAAGACAATAATGTTTGTGAAATCAAAAGAAGTTTTTATTTTTTAAGTAGATCGAAAAGACGATAAACTTGAAAATGTTACGAAATGTTAAAAATACGAGCTCTGGTTAACACATAGCAATTATTTCCATGGATACAGATAAATATTTACAACGGAAAAATACAGCAATGTAATAAAGCTATAAAGAATGTTCAATATATAAGGTATTCATGTACCACATAGCCCTCAACCCCGATGCATTTCTACCATTGTCGGTCTTCTTCAGGGGGGATGCATATCTCAGAGGGTGAAAACCTTAGTAATAGCTCTGTGAAACATCAAAAACAAAAAAGCTTTAATCAATTTTGACATTTTTAATATATAATAGTAATGAGTGTTGTAGTTAGATTTCCCAAAGGGTCCAGCTCCACACTAACATCCAGAAATGTCACCGCATGGGTGTCGTAGTTCATAGTGAACTTTAAATTAAATTCATTGACATTGAGCAAATCAAAAAATTCTAGAAGGGCTGCCTCAGATCCTCCCCAGACGACGAAGACGTCATCGATGTACCTGAGCCAGATAATAATCTGGTCCAGGTACCCAACGAGGCCCTCGCCGCTGGGGAGTGATTTCTCCCACTCACCCAGGTACAGATTGGCGTAGGATGGGGCACAGCATGTCCCCATCGCTACGCCCTGTACCTGGAGGTAGTGGGAGCTGTCAAATAGGAAAAAAATGTTGTTTAGAATATAGTCCAGTGCTTCCAAAATGAAAGCATTAAAAGATCCATCGTACTTTGGGTTGCTTGTTAATGCATTCTGGATTGCCTGTCGGACAATTTTATGCGGAATAAAACAATACAGAAATTCAACATCGATTGTAACCAAAAGTGCCTGTTTAGGCACATTTAGTGATCTAATGGTGGTTAAAAAGTGTATCGTATCTTTAATAAAAGATGGTAGTCCTATAACATACGGTTGTAAATAAGCGTCAATGACCCTGCTCAAGTTTTCCGAAATACTGCCATTACCGGACACTATGGGGCGTCTGGAAGGGTTACTGTAGCTTTTATGGATTTTAGGAGTGCTATAGAATGTAGGCACCTTCGGGTGCTTAGTTCTAATGTACTTATAGAGTTGTTGATTTATGATATTATGTCGAAATGTTTTATCAATAAAATCATAGAAGATCTGATAGGATCTATCAATTTGCCGCTGTTGTACAATCTTGTAACATTCCTTGTTGTTCAATATTTTTAAACACATAGATTTACCAGATGTACCAATAACCTGCTGCCACCTTTAGGACCGTGGCCACGTCCCATCCTTTGGGGTCCCCCTTTCTCCCTATGTGTGGGATGTTTGGGGATTGCAGCATCGCTGGAGAGGCTGGTGGGTACCTTTGGGGATTCTGAGTGAAGCAAGTTTGCTTTCTTTTAAGCTAAAATCTCTGGTTCGAGCAACAATTTCCACAGTGGAAGGGTAAATATGATACATATGATGTAAATACAGGATATACCTCATTACTATTATATATAAAAAATGTCAAAATTGATTAAAGCTTTTTTGTTTTTGATGTTTCACAGAGCTATTACTAAGGTTTTCACCCTCTGAGATATGCATCCCCCCTGAAGTAGACCGACAACGGTCGAAATGCATCGGGGTTGAGGGCTATGTGGTACATGAATACCTTATATATTGAACATTCTTGTATAGATTTATTACATTGCTGTATTTTTCCGTTGTAAATATTTATCTGTATCCATGGAAATAATTGCTATGTGTTAACCAGAGCTCGCATTTTTAACATTTCATAACATTTTCAAGTTTATCGTCTTTTCGATCTACTTAAAAAATAAAAACCTCTTTTGATTTCACAAACATTATTGTCTACATATCTGCCTAAAAACCCCACGGGGAAAACTACATACAATTTTCTTATAAATTATCAGGGGTGAGCAGTCGGCTCCTAAAAAACAATTTACAACTTACGTTGATGCACCATTTCCAATCTTTGATCTCCCTCAAGCATCACCCTAGCTTCCTTGCTGGGTCCCTAGCCTGGCACACCAGATACTTCTCAAGCTTCACCCCTGCTGACCAGCTCAGTCCCTAGCTTGACACACAAGGCTGCTCTGCAAACATCACCTCAGCTGGTTGGGTCCCTGACTTGATCACCGCCTGAAGTTTCACGATTCTCCACCGTGCCCGTTCGGTGAGAATGTTGCTCCAGTACTTGCTTCAGTTACTCATTGTGGTCCCTGGTAATAAGGTGGTTGGTTACTTTGTTGCGACAGCTTCCCTTCTACCTCTGACCACTGACAGGTTCTCCGGCCGGCAGAACCGTCACTTCTGGTTGGACTGCAAGCCGCAATCCCAACCCTGCGCTGCTCTTTTACTTCTGGATAGGCCCTCGCACAGCCTAGCAGCCAGATGCCCCGGGATAGGCCCGATCTCTGGCCTAGCAGCCCCGGCCACACGACACACGTCCACCCAGACAGCTGTCCAGGTGGCACAGAACATAGATCACCTGACTCCACCCGAAGCACAAATTGCCAATATCGTCATGGAAATATTCAAAGACAGGTAGAGTATGCCACACCGCTCTATCCTGGAGTTCAAAACAGGCACAGCGGGGCAAAAAGTACATGGGCATTGATCAAGTCCAATGGAAAAATCCCAAAAACAAGGGGAAGCGCACAACTGAAAAGGAAAAGCAGAGAAGATAGTGCTTTCATTTAAAATTACATGTAATAGATAAAATCTTCAATTAAACATGTGGTAAAGAGAGGAAGGTATTACCTGATTTCCTGTGTATGTATATGTCTGCTCTCAGCGTCTCCAGCATGGGGAGATGAACTGCTGAGAGGAGACTGGTAATATGTGAGGTATATATATATAGGTGGGGGTCCGTCATGATCCGCCGGGAAAGACAAGGGGGGGATCCCTGGGGCCGCCCGCTTCGCCCGGATTGAGGATCCAGAATGAATCCAAGGGATCCGGAGGGACAGGGCAGGCTCATCTGTCCACTGAGAAGCCGAAGGGGGCACATGCTCCAAAGCTGCGTGTACGATCCCATTCCTGCAGATTCCCAAGTTGGAGTGGGAAGCGGTTCCCAAGACCTCAGGTGTGACTGGTGGCCATGGCAGGGCTGAACGGCAGAAGGAAGGGGAGGATCGTAATCGGCATCACGCTGGAAATGATGTGCACTTGGTGTGCGGCATAGGCGTTGCACCACTCTGTGGAGTCCCTGTTGTAAAAAGGGAGTGTTGGAGAGGTGCTCAGGGAGTAGAACAAACCCCCGGTGGAAGTCCAACTACCCACAGGCAGTGGGCAGACACAGGCAAGGCTGGAGGTCCTCCAGGACGAGTGTCGATACCGCAATCACTGCCTGCAAAGAACAAATAAATAAGTTTTTAATCACAGTAAAAACAATAAAAAGAATAGTAAATGGTAAATAACTACCCTCAGATTCACCAATTAAATTCCTGCGTTTGGGTCACAGCTGGACATTTACACACTACACGTGAACATCAGGTACATATTTATGAGTTGTATAAAGAAGGTGGGCACATTATATATTATATTATATGGGCCCCAAGAAAATGATCACATTAATAAGATGTAACTTGATTAATTTTTAAGTAATGAGGAAGGGAACAAGGAAGGGGAGAAAAGAGGGAGAGGCAGAAAAGAAGGATCAGAGGAAAAGAACAAATGGATGTTGAATGGTTATAAAAACGGGGCATAGCTGATGGCATCCTTCAGCCCTGGTGGCTGAGTTGCCCGCATCTTAAATATCCACTTGGCTTCAACTTGGAGAATCCATTGATCAAAGTTACCGCCTCGAACTGGGGGGTGCACCCTAGAAAGTACCTGAAATTTTAGTGAATCGTTTTTTTTATCATGGAATTCTGCAAAGTGTCTCGGTTTCTCGGTGATCCCTATTTGTATCATGTTCCTTAATGCATCTCCAGAAATTTTGTTTGGTTCTACCCACATAGTGGCTTCCACAGCCACATGTGAGTAAATATACAATGCGGATCGTGTCACAGTTCACAAAGTGGTACATAACTAGGTTCTCACCTGTGGGTAAGTGAAATTTTTCACCGTTTTAATGAATTTGCAGAAATCTAATTTCCCACATTGAAAGGTACCTTGTGGTAAAGAGCCGCAAGGATTCCTGTCCTTCTGGGACGAGAAGTGACTTGACACCAAGATGTCTCGTAAGGATTGGTTACGATTAAATATCAAGCGTGGTTCGGGTTCTATAAACAATTTCAAAGATGGATTGTCACGTAATAAGTGCCAGTAGGTGTTTAAAATATTTCTTATGGCTTTATGTTAGTTATTGTACTTTGTAATGGGACGTATACCTAGTGGGTGAGAAGGTGTTTCTCCCTGGAACAGTAAAAGATCTTGTGGGTTATCGTTTGCTTTTTCAAAAGCCTTTTTAATGGATTTTCTGCTATATCCTAGGTCTAAAAAGCGTTTCTGCAGGAGGGAGCCTTGAATTTTAAAATCCTCCTCACTGCTACAGTTGCGCTTTGCCCATAGGTTTTGTCCCTTAAGGATATAATTTATCAAATGAGATGGATGAGCTCTTGTAAAGTGCAGCAGGGAATTTCCCGCTGTATCCATCCAATGAAGGTTGGTAGTGATCTCACCCTCTGCGCTTTTGTGTATGGTGAGATCCAGGAATGTAAGGGTATCCCTGTGCCAAATAAGTGTGAAGGATAAATTGTAATCATTTTGATTAAGTCCCTCAACAAATGCCAACAAGAGTTCTGGTGTGCCTGTCCAGAAGATCAATATATCATTGATGTACCTGCGCCACAACAAAGTGTGGCGCAGGTACATCGAGTATAGATCTGATGCGAACACCTCCCGCTCCCATCCTCCCAGGTACAGGTTTGCATATGATGGGGCACACTTGGTCCCCATCGCTACACCTTGCACCTGGAGGTAGTGGGGTGATGGGGTATACTTAAATACAGGGCCTCCACATCTATGGAGGCCAGTATTGTGTTGGTAGGGACAGATAGGCCCTCCAACACGGTGAGCACATGAATGGTGTTGTTTAGGTAAGTGGGTAGGCTGGTGACATAGTTAGTGTTGAAAATATTTTTATTGGTATTTCACAAAAAGAAACAGTAAAACAGTGGACAACATGAGGTAAGTGTATACAAAGAACGGTAACAGAAGGATAATTGCGGAAGGCCAGCCAATGACTATCGTCCACAGCCGACTTCCGCCAACAAGCTCGGAGGGTGGGGAGGAGAACCTGTTCTCTGGTCCAGGAGGTAGTGTTAGCGAGAGCAGTTCATGAGTCACTATATGTAGCAATATACAGTAAGTAACATGGAGAAGGAAAGATAGGAGGAGCAGAGAGAAAAGAGTAGAGTAAAGTAAAGAAGAGATGGGGTGGTGGGGGGGTGGGCAGGAAGGTAGGGAGGGAGGGAGGGAGGCAGGGGGAGGGGGGGATCAGGGTTATGTCCAGGGGGGGTAGGATAGGAGGAAGTCTAGTATGTCCCTAGATGTCCGAGGTTTTGTTCAGCAGGGTATCAGAGGAAGAGAAGCGGATCCAAATCGACCATTGAGCTATAAATTTGGTGTATGTATCATTATCTAGTGCCAGCATCTCCTCCATTCTCATGGTGTCATTCATAATCGATACCCACCGTGACAGTGGAGGAGTGTTCTTTGTCTTCCAGTAAGCGGGTATCAGTTGCCTAGCGGAGGACATAAAGAAACGGAGCAATCTTTGCTTCTGCGACTTTAACCACTTCAGCCCCGGACCATTTGGCAGCCAAAGGACCAGAGGTCTTTTTTCAATTTCGCACTGCACTACTTTAACTGGTAATTGCGCGGTCATGCAATTTTGTAACCAAACGAAATTTGCGTCCTTTTCTTCCCACAAATAGAGCTTTCTTTTGATGGTATTTGATTGCCTCTGTGATTTTTATTTTTTGCGATATAAACGGAAAAAGAGCGAAAATTTTGAAAAAAAAAGGGATTTTCTACTTTTTGTTATAAAAAAAATCTAATAAACTCAATTTTAGTCAAACATTTGGGCCAAAATGTATTCAGCCACATGTCTTTAGTAAAAAAAATGCCAATAAGCGTATATTTATTGGTTTGCGCAAAAGTTATAGCGTCTATGTGACAGAACCCACTGTCACTGTGTGTTTTGGAAGGGGGTCTGCGTTGGCCTCCTACCCACAGACTATGGCCCAGAATGGACTTGGGAGAGACTTGGGGACAAAGTGCCATTGAGATAATGCAATGTAATGCTGCATCCCTTCTCCCCCCCCCCCCCCCCTCTTGTTGCTGTGTTAATTGTGTTGGGTCATGGCATGTAGACGAAAGGTCTGGACTGGAGACATCTCCCAGCAGGGGATCTGTTAGGAGGGGCTGCCTGCTTATCATAATCCCTTTGTGTTTCAACTGTAGCTGTTTGAATACACAAGTGTTGAGTTTCCATTGGTTCTTCCTTGTCCCCTACCCCCTCTATGACAAGGCTAAGGGGGTGTCCCCAACTGTGTTTAAAAGTGTATGTTTGAAACTTAATAAAGAGTTTATGCTCTGGATGTTTAACCCTCAACACCTGTGTGGCTTGTCTCGTGATTGAGGGGTTAAGGGCTGGTTATGGCGAATCTGCAGGCTGCGGGTGCATTTGGAGGACAGGAGACACAGGTCTGGCGGAGATTCTCAGAAGAGGCATCCGAGATCCGTCACAGTGGTGGAAGCAGTGGGAAGTCTCCTGCAGTCCAGGACATCCAAATCACCACCGGGATGCAAGATCCGGGCAGCCATCGAGAAGCAATACGGGGACCAGCCAGCATGAGAGCGGAGTTCGGGAGGAGGCTGCAAGGCATGCGGAAGCAACATCGGGGACCAGCGACAGAGCACACCATGCTCGGCTGGGAGGATGTGATCCGACGGCAACTCTGGCAAGAGATGCTAAGCCACGAGCGGCACCATCAGGGGAAGATCCTTCCCTCCTCTACAGAGATGTACTGGACGCAGTACCGTGCACGAGAGGTGTTTCTGAGGGAACAACCGCGAGATGATTGGAAGACGGAGCTCGGAAGATTGGTCCGGGAGGAGATGAGGCTGGACGCCAGCTACAGAGCCCTCCGGTGGTTTGCGGCTCAACTGTGGCCAGGTACAGCAGATGGCAGCCCGACAGAAGGCGTTGGCTACGGCAGCGTGGGGCTGCTCCATAAAAAAATGTACGGAGACCCAGACTTTGGGAGCATCGAGGAGTGGCGGCTGGAAGACATCCTGGACTTCCGAGATGAGGTGCTGGACCTCCCAGAAGAGGCATGTGACCTGGAGGAATTGGAGTTCCTGGTTGAGCAGGAATGGGAGCTCGAGATTGCCTACAAGCGGCTGTTTGACGGTGATCAGCAGCCCGGCATGGCTCACGTTGCCTGGGACTGTCTGGGAGAAAAAGCGGACAGTCGCGAAGATGCAGAGCAAATGGGGCCAGGGGTACCCCTACGTTTTCCCGTTCTAACCACAATGGAAGAAGCGGCGATGATACAGAGGGCACTGCGAGTGCTTGAATGCCGGAAGGCATCGGAGGTTCCCCAGGCAGCGAGACAAGCTAATGGCATAAAAGTCTCAGAAGGGGGAGTTGAGACGGGCGCTGGAAGGCTGGTAGATGGGGATCAGCAGCAAGTCCAGAGTATCGCATCCGGTGTCCCAGCAGAAGCGCTGGCTACAGGGCAGAGTGCCGCTGGCCTCTGCCCACTCTCACTGTTAGATCCAGGGAGTCTGGGACATGACCTCAGTAAGCTGTTTTGCCAGCAGAAGATATCCCCACCGGGAGTGGAGAAAGCCATTCTCCCTCCCCAGCAATTAGACACTACCCCAGTGTTTATATCCCCAGCAGAAGCGCTGGCGAGGGAGCAGAGTGCCGGTGGCCTCTGCCCACCCTCAGAATTGGATCCGGAGAGTCCGAGAGATGAGCTTCGGGAGCTGTTTCCCCAGCAGCGGAAATCCCCACCGGGAGTGGAGAAAGCCATTCTACTTCCCCAGCACTTGGACACTACCCCAGTGTTTATCCCCCCAGCAGAAGCGCTGGCTATGGGGCAGAGTGCCGCTGGCCCCTGCCCAGCCCTCAGTATGTTTTTGGAGGGTTTGGGAGATGGCCCCTGTCAAAAGTTGCCCCAGCAGCTGGTCACAAAACCGGGAGGGGAAAAAACCCTTCCCCCTCTTCAGCAGCTGAATATCTTTGCATATGTCCCCCCAGCAGAAGCGCTGGCTACGGGGCAGAGCGCTGTTGGTCTCTGCCCAGCATCAGAAAAAGAGATGGAGAGTCTGGGAGATGGTCCCTGCAAGATACCTCCCCAGCGGCTGGTAACTACACCAGGAGAAGAGCAAGTTCCTTTTCTTCCTCAAAGGCTTAGCACTACCAGCCCATGCTCCCTACCAGCTGAAGCGCTGGCATCGGGGCAGAGGATTATTCAGCTCCCCCCAATACATGCAACCAGGCCCCGTCTCATGGGAGTGCGGACAGGCAGTCCTGCTCTAAATCGGCTGTTTTTATTCACGGGAGACCGTATGTGCGGTTTTGCTCCCCAGCGCCAGAGTCGCACTGTTTCTTTTTCTGTTTGCCTGGGGTGGGAATTTGTGACTAACGCAGGTCCAGACCAGTTGAGGGCCAAGGACCTGGTTAGTCTGGTTTTAAAAGGGGAGAAATGTGACAGAACCCACTGTCACTGTGTGTTTTGGAAGGGGCTCTGCGTTGGCCTCCTACCCACAGACTATGGCCCAGAATGGACTTGGGAGAGACTTGGGGACAAAGTGCCATTGAGATAATGCAATGTAATGCTGCATCCCTTCTCCCCCCCCCCCCCCCCCCCCTCTTGTTGCTGTGTTAATTGTGTTGGGTCATGGCATGTAGACGAAAGGTCTGGACTGGAGACATCTCCCAGCAGGGGATCTGTTAGGAGGGGCTGCCTGCTTATCATAATCCCTTTGTGTTTCAACTGTAGCTGTTTGAATACACAAGTGTTGAGTTTCCATTGGTTCTTCCTTGTCCCCTACCCCCTCTATGACAAGGCTAAGGGGGTGTCCCCAACTGTGTTTAAAAGTGTATGTTTGAAACTTAATAAAGAGTTTATGCTCTGGATGTTTAACCCTCAACACCTGTGTGGCTTGTCTCGTGATTGAGGGGTTAAGGGCTGGTTATGGCGAATCTGCAGGCTGCGGGTGCATTTGGAGGACAGGAGACACAGGTCTGGCGGAGATTCTCAGAAGAGGCATCCGAGATCCGTCACAGTCTACAAACTAGAGTACATTTTCTGGAATTTACACTGCTTTTAATTTATGACTGCCTATTTCATTTCTTGAGGTGCTAAAATGGCAGGGAAGTACAAAACCCCCCCAAATGACCCCATTTTGGAAAGTAGACACCCCAAGCTATTTGCTGAGAGGCATGTTGAGCCCATTGAATATTTTTTTTTTTAGTCCCAAGTGATTGAATAAAGACAAAAATAAAAAAGATTTTTTTTTTTTTCAAAAAGTTGTCACTAAATGATATATTGCTCACACATGCCATAGTTATATGTGGAATTGCACCCCAAAATACATTTTGCTGCTTCTCCTGAGTATGGGGATACCACATGTGTGGGACTTTTTGGGAGCCTAGCCGCGTACGGGGCCCCGAAACCCAAGCACCGCCTTCAGGATTTCTAAGGGTGCAAATTTTTGATTTCACTCCTCACTACCTATCACCGTTTCGAAGGCCATAAAATGCCAAAATAGCACAAAACCCCCCCAAATGACCCCATTTTGGAAAGTAGACACCCCAAGCTATTTGTTGAGAGGCATGGTGAGTATTTTACAGCTCTCATTTGTTTTTGAAAATGAAGAAAGTAAAGAAAAAAACATTTTTTTTTTTCTTTTTTTCAATTTTCAAAACTTTGTGACAAAAAGCGAGATCTGCAAAATACTCACCATACCTCTCAGCAAATAGCTTGGGGTGTCTACTTTCCAAAATGGGGTCATTTTGGGGGTTTTATGCCATCTGGGAATTCCATGGCCTCCGAAACTGTGATTGGCAGTGAGAAGTGAAATAAAAAAATTACACCCTTAGAAAGCCTGAAGGCGGTGATTGGTTTTTGGGGTTCCGTACGCAGCTAGGCTCCCAAAAAGTCCCACACATGTGGTATCCCCGTACTCAGGAGAAGCAACAGAATGTATTTTGGGGTGTATTTCCACATATGCCCATGACATGTTTGAGCAATATATCATTTAGTGACAACTTTTTGTAAAAAAAAATATATATATATTTTTTTTTTCATTATTCAATCTCTTGGGACAAAAAAAAAAATATTTAATGGGCTCAACATTGCTCTCATCAAATAGCTTGGGGTGTCTACTTTCCAAAATGGGGTCATTTGGGGGGGGGGTTTGAACTGTCCTGGCATTTTATGCACAACATTTAGAAGCCTATGTCACACGTCACCCACTCTTCTAACCACTTGAAGACAAAGCCCTTTCTGACACTTTTTGTTTACATGAAAACATATTTTTTTTTTTGCAAGAAAATTACGTTGAACCCCCAAACACTATATATATTGTTAAAGCAAAGGCCCTACAGATTAAAATGGTGGGTGTTGCATTTTTTTTTCCCACACAGTATTTGCGCAGCGATTTTTCAAACGCATTTTTTGTGGAAAAAATACACTTTTTTTTATTTTAATGCACTAAAACACACTATATTGCTCAAATTTTTGATGAAATAAAAAATATGATCTTAGGCCGAGTACATGGATACCAAACACGACATGCTTTAAAATTGCGCACAAACACGCAGTGGCGACAAACTACATACATTTTTAAAAGCCTTTAAAAGCCTTTACATGATACCACATTAGATTCACGGAGGAGGTCTACTGCTAAAATTACTGCCCTCGATCTGACCTTCGCGGTGATACCTCACATGCATGGTGGAATTGCTGTTTGCATATGACGCCAGACCAACGCTTGTGTACGCCTTTGCGCAAGAGAAGGGGGGGCAGGGGTGCTTTTTTTTTTGTTTTTTTGTTTTTTTTTTATTTATTTAGCTTTTTTATTTTATTTTTAAACTGTTCCTTCCATTTTTTTTCTTTGTTATGATTTTTATTGTTATCTCAGGGAATGTAAATATCCCCTATGATAGCAATAGGCAGTGACAGGTACTCTTTTTTTGAAAAAATTGGGGTCTATTAGACCCTAGATCTTTCCTCTGCCCTCAAAGCATCTGACCACACCAAGATTGGTGTGATAAAATGCTTTCCCAATTTCCCAATGGCGCGGTTTATATCCGGGAGGGGGGACATTCCCTCCCACTGCTTGTAAAAGCAGTCTAGAGGCTAATTACGCGCTAGAATTGCTTTTACATGAAAGCCGATCACTGGCTGAAAAGAATGATACCAAGATGATACCTAAACCTGCAGGCATCATTTTGGTATAACCATTCAAAGTCCAGCAACATACTGGACATATATTGTAATCTTTTTTTTTTCATGCAGCCTCTTGGCTGAACGAAAAAAAGAGATTGATTGGTGGGTATGCCCACCATTAGAATACCTCCCTTCATCCACCCACTTCTAATGATGGGCATACATGCACCATTTATATATGCCGATGCATGGGGGCATCCTCCCGCAAAAGTTATGCCGTGTACACACGGTCGGAATTTCGACCGTATGTACGTGGCATTAGGAGCCAATCGCTCCTCCCCGCCCCCTGCTGCCCCCATGCTTCGGCATATATGCTCTTTTTTTTAACTGTGGTGGTGAAATCACCTCCTACAGCGTTGGAGTCGCGGCTTTATGTATCGTGGGAGCAAACGCTGTTGCTGTCAAGATAAATAAATCCGCGTTGCAACTGAATGGCGCACCTGAAAACAAAAAAATGCTTAACACTAAAACACAGTAAACAAAATTACATACCTGAAAAGCAAGCATGATAAAACATGATAAAACATAATAAAACATTGCAGAATAGAATGGAGTAAAAAAAGAGCAACAATAGAGAGAGAATAGAGTGAGAGAGAGAACAATAAAACGACAACTATTTTATTTTTTTTTATTTTTTTGAGATTCACAGGTAAAAAAGCTCCTGACTGAAGCGACTGAATCAAAACGCTACCACAAAAAAAATGTTAGCGATCGCAGGGATCAGGCCTGACTCAGTTATGTGTGCTTAGTGTTTTGTAAGTGACAGTGATCGATCGATACTGCACTTGGGTGGGCTGGGCTGGGCGGAGGGGGAAAACGCAGGTGCTAGCAGGTATCTGGGCTGATCCCGCTAACAATGCGTTTTTTTTGGAACCCTAAACTGCTGGGACGCTAGTATAGATCTGATCAGATCAGATATTGATCTGTTCAGATACTGTGCCACTAAGGGAGGTGTATGCTTTGCGCGTGGGTGTTTGCGGTACTGGCACTAACCTGGGGCGACGCAGACCTTATTTGACCCTAAAACCTAATTGATATCACCCGCCGGGCGATCAGGGGGTTTAAACCGTTATTGGGTAATAAATGGCGGGTGCCCTGACAGTATAAAAAACAAGCTAACTAACCAGCGTCACCCGTAACAGTAATACAAAAAAAAACTGGTTACCTAGCGACACTAATGCAGCGATCAGAAAAACGATCGCTTAGTGACACTGGCAAAAGGGGGTGAAAGGGTTAACTAGGGGCAATCAGGGGGTTAAAACCTTTATTAGGTAATATATGGGGGTACCTGACGCTATATAAAAACCTGACGGGGAACCTAAATAACGAAATAACTAACTGGCTAACCAGCGTCACCAGTGACATTTATACAGTGATCACTGGTGAAAGGGTTAACTCTAGGGGCAATCAGGGGGTTAAAACCTTTATTTAGGTTGTAATATGGGGGGGTACCTGACCTATAAACCTATTTATGAACCTATATAAACATGGCGGTTAACTAAAAAAAAATAAAAAAAAAAATGGTTTTTAAAGACCCAGGCAATATGGAGAGTAGCGCAATTTTCGGGGAGATAGGAACTGGTCTGTCAGCTACGAGATTATAACATTCAAATACCTGCGTCCAGAAGGGGCGGATCCTCTCACAGTCCCACCAGATATGCATATATGTTCCAACAGAGGTTTCACAGCGCCAACAAGTGGACGGGGCTGATGGGAAAATTTTGTGCAGGGTTGCAGGGACCCTGTACCATCTGGACAGGAGCTTGTAATTCTTTTCCTGGGAGTAGCAAGAGATGGTAGATTTGTGCGTAAAATAAAAAGATGTTTGCCATTCCGGCGCAGAGATGTCTTCACCCAGGTCCACAGACCACATCCTGGTATAGTGCGGGAGTTGATCTTGTGCTAGGGTCAGTAGTAGGTTATATAAGGAGGAAAGGAGGTGTTTGGGAGTTTCTTGGAGCTAACATAGTTCCTCAAAACTGGTAAGCTTGCGGTGTATTTGAGAGGAGGAATATAGGTGTTTGGTAAACGTAGACATGTGTAAGGCTGTGAGACAGTCTCCGGGGCCTGCCGGGGTTGCCGGGGTTACCGGGGTCCTTGTGATGAGTGTACAAATGTGTGAGCTAGTGGCCACTCAAAGCGTTTAAAGGACCCTATGGTGGTTGCCCCTATTCCTTGTGGGAGAGCTGGGTGGTCAAAAAGGGATGTCAGGGGGCTTGGGTCGGAGGAAAGGGTAGTGTTGAGTCCTTTCTTATACCATAGTTGCAAAGAGGCCAAGGTCAGTGGTGATAGGGATGTCAGGCGAGTGTACTCGTGCTTGTAGCCCCATAGTAGAGCCCGGAGGTCTACAGGAGAGAGGTCTTGTTCAACCGTCACCGAGGCCTTGCAGAAAGGATGGGGGAACCATTCTAGTGTGCGGGCCATGAGAGCGGCCGTATGGTAGGTCTCGAAGTCAGGGAGGCCTGTACCTCCCATTGTCTTCGGAAGCGTGAGTAGTTTAAATTTAACTCTGGGAAGTCCCCGACTCCACATGAATCTGATGGCTAGCGAGCGTAGGGAGGCAAAATAGGATTTGGGGACGTGGAAGGGAACCGTTTGGAATAAGTACAGGAGCTTGGGTAGGGTGTCCATCTTTAGGGTGTTAATCCTGCCGAACCACAGCAGAGGGGATCCCCCCCATTCCTCTAGGTCTTTCCGTATTCGGGAGAGTAGGGGGATGTAGTTTAGGGAGAACAAATTGGTTAGGTTTGAGGGTATAGTGATTCCCAGGTAAGAGATCCCCTTGTCCTGCCAGCGGAAAGAGAAATTGGATTTTAGGAGGGATAGGGTGGATGGGGTGAGGGATATGTTAAGTGCTTCTGTCTTAGTTATGTTGACCTTGAAGTTGCTATGGGTGCCAAAACTTTGGAATTCTCGGAGAAGGGACGGTAGTGAGGTGTGTGGGTTTTGGATATAGACTAGGAGATCGTCTGCATACAAGGAGAGTTTGTGGTGGGCAAATGGGGTTTGAATGCCGAGAATGGAGGGGTTTTGACGTATGGCGCAAGCCAGATGTTCGATTACTATGACAAAAAGGAGGGGAGATAGGGGACAGCCCTGCCTGGTGCCATTTGTAATGTTAAAGGGAGCTGATGTGGTACCGTTGACTAGGACTGTAGCTGAGGGTCTGGAGTATAGGGACATGACTTTAGAGATAAAGGGGACCCCGAGGCCGAGTTGAGCTAGGGACAGCTGTAGAAACCTCCAGCTGACCCTATCGAAGGCCTTTTCAGCATCGAAGGATAATAGGCAAGCTTTTAGATCTTTACGTTGTATCAGGGAGATAAGGTGTATCGTTTTGGTGGTGTTGTCCCTCGCCTCTCTACCGGGGACAAACCCCACTTGGTCGTTATGGATAACTTTGGGTAGTATAGGGGATAGACAGGTGGCTAGAACTTTTGCGAATAGTTTAATATCTATGTTAAGTAGGGAGATGGGCCGATAACTGCTGCATTGGGAAGGGTCTTTACCTGGTTTAGGGATAATGGAGATGTTGGCGGATAGGGATTCTTTCGAGGGGAGGTTGGAGCTTTCTACTGAGTTAAAGGCCTTTGTTAGTAGGGGTGCAAGTTGGGGGGCAAAGGTTTTGTAGAATCGGGGTGTAAAGCCGTCGGGGCCCGGGCACTTGCCTACTTTAAGAGCCTTGATGGCCTGCAGGAATTCAGAGGTGTCCAGGGGCTCGTCAAGGGCTGTCGCGTCTGGTTCGTCAACAGTGGGCAGGGCTGTCTCTAGGATGTATTCTTGTATAGGGTCGTTGGAGGGGGGGGACCGAGCGTAAGGGATTGTGCGAGGGAGGTTATACAGTTGTGAGTAGTATTGCCTGAAGGATGCAGATATCCCAGAGGTGTTAAATGTTTTCGTTTGGTCTGGTTGAACAATAAAGGGGATAGAGTGCCGCGGGGGTCTAGGGTGAATGACCCTAGCCAGGTGCTTACCACATTTATTTGCTAGTGAGTAAAAGTGATTTCGTGCTTTGTCTCTGGCGATTAAGGAGTGCGCATCAAGGAGCTGAAGTAAATCCCTGCGGGCATTAGAGAGCTGGACATATACGGCAGGGTCCAGGTCCCGTTTGTGGAGGGGTTCAAGTTCTGCTATCGTAGTAAGGAGTTTGCGTATGTCATGAGCTCTGGCCTTCTTAAGGCGAGATCCGTGCTGTATGAGGGTGCCCCGTATCACACATTTAAGCGTGTCCCATTGGTTCAGTGGGGAGGTCGTGTCAGATGCGTGGTCTCCTATAAAGTTTCTAATGGCTGTAGAGACATCCGCTACATATACAGTGTCTCGTAGTAAATTGTTATTAAGTCTCCAGTTAGCCCTCCGGCGGGTAGCGGGGGGGCGAACTAGAGTCAAATAGACGGGGGCATGATCGGACCACAGTATGGTACCGATCGAGGTCTGTAGAGGTGTGTCTAGCAGTGATTGTGAGATGAGGAAATGGTCTAACCTGCTGTAGGAGTTGTGTGCTACTGAGAAGTAACTGTAATCCCTATCTGTGGGATGCTGGATCCGCCAAGCATCCACCAGATGGGATGAATGAAATAGTGATTTGATGCGTGTCAAGGTGGAGTATGGAACAGAGGACTTACCAGAGGATGTGTCTGTGGGTGGGGATAAGGCTACATTGAGATCGCCTCCGATGATGAGAGCTGTCCCTCCATAGGAGGATAGTCTGGTGAGGACCGTTGAGAGGAACCGAGCCTGGCCCGCATTAGGCACATAGATATTAGCCACTGTAAAGAGAAAATCGTTTAGTTTCAGTTTCAAAAATATGTAGCGACCAGAGTCATCTATGAGAGAATCCAGAACCTCCGGGTTAAAAGACTTATGGAATGCAACAGACACCCCTTTAGTTTTGGATTGGGGATTGACACTGTGGAACCATTGCGAGTAATACCTATTGCGTATTGCTGGGATTGCCCCTGCACGAAAATGCGTTTCCTGGAGGAGTAAAATTTTGATACGTTTTTAATGAAAATGGTAAAGTGTCTGGCTCCGCTTCTCAGGTGTGTTAAAGCCTCTGCAGTTAAAGGAGGCAAAAGTTATTGAACCGTCGTTAGCCATGGGAGGTTATGGGAATGAGGTTCAAGGTCACTTTGATAGGTGGCGTTGTGATTAGATTTTTTGGGGGTAGGGGGCGGGAGTTAGTTCTTGTTGTAGGAGGGTAAGGGAGGGGAGGGGAGGGTAGGAAGGTACAGGTAAAGAGAAGATGAGGAGAAAAGAAAAGCGAGAAGGGATAGAGAAGGCAGAAAAGTAATCTCATGCAGGAGGTACCAGCAGTCATAGACATGGCCACTTTCTCCCACTATAATAACCAGGAGAGCGAGTAACTTATAGTTGTTGCGAGCCAGTCGTGGGAGATGGGCCCAGTGAGTCAGGTAGAAAAAAGGAGTAACCAAAAAAGAAACAAAAACAAAAAAGGCCACTAGGTGGCTCCAAAAGGTAAGTAACGAAAAAGAAAAAGGTCTTTTATAAAGGCACATATCAGTGCGCTCCTCAGTGTCTACTGGATCACTGAAGGGTGACAGATAAACAAAAAACCCAAAAAAGGGGGAGGTGCAAAGCGAGACCACAGAGCAGGGCAACTCCCTTCGCCTCGGCTCCACATATAGAGCAGTATCAATTGCGACCTGGATATTGTACTAAACATCATCTTAGTTAAGGTAATCTTAGTGGTCTTCAAAAAAGTGCATCAGTAAACCGGCATAAAAAAAAAAAATACAAAAAAAACATTTTTTTCCTCAGTTTAGGCCGATAGTATTCTTCTACATATTTTTGGTAAAAAAAAAAGGCACGGGGGGTGTGGGTGTGCAACAGGCCTTGTGCAGGGAACAGGCTAAGCATAACAGTAACTGTAAAGTTTCGGTGAGGACAACACAACACAGGGGGAGTTGTTGCAGGCGGTGGGGTGCGAGGACAAGTCCTGGAACCTGTGCATTGGTAGAGGAGAAAGTCACCGTGCAGCACTCCAATTGTCGGAGTGGGGGGGAGGGGGTACATGGGAAAAAGGCATGTAAGATACGTATAAAACCTGTAAGAAAAGGAGGGTTAGTTAGGGGTTGAGATTTCCGACCCACATGGGTCTAAGCATATCACAAGGGGAAGAACCCCAGTGGTGGGGAGCAAAAGAGAGGAGGACAACAGGCCCGGGGCGGACCACTGGAGTGTTTCAGTCATTGGGGTCCTGGTGCTGTGGAGACCGAGGGGTGCGTTTTCGACCTTGCTTCTGCCAATGTGGGGTGTAGGGTAGGCCCGGGGTGGTCGGTGCAAACGGCCAGTTGGGTAGTGCAACTTGAGGTAGTTCAAGAGTGCTGAGGAATGTCGGCAGGTCTCCAAGTGTGCGGAATATGGCGACTTTACCTTCGTGGCGAACTCGGAGGTGGAATGGGAAACGCCACTGGTATTTGATTTGCCTTGCTTGCAGGAGTTGCGTGAGGGGCCTCAGTGATTTCCGCATAGCCAGTGTTTGGCGGGAGAGATCTGGGAGAAGCATGACGGGTGTGCCGTTGAAAAGGATTGACTGCTGTGTGCTGGCGGCCCTCATGATGTCCTCCTTAATTTTGTAAAAGTGGATGCGACATAGGGTGTCGCGTACAAAGGAGGGGTCAGGGGTGCGAGGGCCCGAGGTACGGTGCACTCGGTCCAGTTCGATCAGGTCATCTTTGGGGCGTTGGAGTATTTGGTTAAAAATGGCCGTCACAGCCGCAGGTAAATTCTTGGGGTCAACCGTCTCGGGTATCCCCCGTATGCGTATGTTGTTGCGGCGACTGCGATTTTTGAGGTCGTCCTGCTGGTATGAGAGTTGCTGTAGCATGACCGTGTGGGTGTTGAGAATCCTGTCATGTGACTGTACCGTGTCCCGAAGGCCTTCTACTGTGTGTTCAGCATCATCAAAGCGTGCCCCCACATCCTTCCTTAGGTCAGAGATCTCTTTCTTGTATGTCTTTTCAATCCTGTGTACACAGTGTTCAAAGTCAGCCTTAGTGGGTAGGGACCTCATGTAGCTGTGCAGGGATCTGATCTGTGCTTCCATGTCCCACCCTTCCCCTGATCCTAGGGAGACATTGGAGCGGCTTCTGGTCAGTCTGGGGGAGAAATCAGTGTCCTCAGGGTGTAAGAGCAGGCTGTGTGAGCTCACCTGGGACTGCAGAGCTGATTCAGAGCACGCTGGGGATGGAGGGGCCGGCGCCATCTTGGATTCCGGCCGGCGCTGTGAGGATGATCTTCCACGGCTGAAATAATCCTCTAAATCCCCTCCTGGGCGATGTCCACCGCAGCCCTTAGGTGCCTTGGGCTTATCTTTCCCCATGAGGATGCTTTGTGGCCGGTTTACTGGCCGTTATGAGGTCCGTGGAGCCGAGGGAGTCGGGAGCTGTGTGCAGGCACGTCTCACCTCTCCATGCGGCTGTCCAGAGTTTCTTCATTTTTTCTCATCTGTGCATGCATTAGCCAGCACCTGGGGCTCTTTGTCTCTAGAGGAAAAGCATTTGTCTTGGTGGATCTGCCTGGAGCGGTGGTGTGTTCTTTCCAAGCTGCACGTGAGACCAGAAGAAGGAGGCCACGCCCTCTGAAATGCGTTGTCATAGCAACCCTCAGCGTCACACTTTAGCTGTTCCAGCTCGTGCATCAGGTGTCTGTGGAGTCTAGTTGGGTTTCCTTTATACCGGAGGATTTCTGCTGTGAGTGAGCGGCTCACGTGCAGCTTGTCGGCGGCTGTATGGCATCACACTGCGATTATCCTTCACCGCTCGCCCTGGAACCTGCCTGGAGCACTGTGTGCTGGAGCTACACCCCCTGTTGTATTTATAAATGAAGACGGAAAACAGTTTGCAGTCTTCAGTCAAACTGGAGCTGTCACAGTTGTAGGAAGTAAAAAAATAGATACAAACAGTGAACCAGCATACCTAAGTAAATTAGTAATTAAAACATGCTCTGTGTATGTCAGAGGGTCCCAGATTATTCTAGGCAGTTTTCATGTAGAAAATATTACACACATTGTCGCACAGCACAGTTTGGTACGCAACCAAATTTTTCTACAGCGCAGTTAAGCAGTACAGCTAGGCTTGTGATTGGACAAAGAAGAAAATCTGAATACAGGCACTCTCCCTTTTTTCTCCCGTTGACACGTTTCTAGTCAGCATATGTGCATACACTGGAACCTGACTGGCTCTGTACACACGATCGGAAATTCGGACAGCAAAAGACAGATGAGAGCTTTTGGTTGGAAAATGCGACCGTGTGTATGCTCCATCAGACTTTTGCTGGTGGAATTCCTGCCAGCAAAAGATTGAGAGCAGGTTCTCTAATTTTCGGTTGGAAAAAGTTCAGATCGGAAATTCCGATTGTCTGTAGCAACTCCGACATGCAAAATTCCTACGCATGCTCGGAAACAATTTGACGTATGCTCGGAAGCATTGAACTTAATTTTCTCGGCTCGTCGTATTGTTGTATGTCACAGCGTTCTTGGCGGTCGAAAGTTCAGAGAACTTTTGTGTGACCGTGTGTATGCAAGCCAACTTGAGCGGAATTCCGTCGGAAAAACCCTCCAAGATTTTTCGGATGGAAATTCCGCTCATGTGTACGGGGCATAACCCTTTCTCCCCAAGTCTGAGTACTACTCTACAACGGATTACTTATATAAAGACAGATTCAGGTACTTACAATATAGCATATATTTCATTTTTTTCAATGAATACATTTGGGATTTGTCCTATGAGCTGAGGGTCAAGCTTTAAATAAATGTACACAAAGTATTATTTGCAAGATAATGTAATTTCAAAATATACACATTAGAATTAAAGATGACTTTGAGGGTTAGGCTGATATTAACACTGAAATTTACAACCATAAAATATTCATTCATACTCATTTTTGGTGATGACACAAAACTTTGGGCCAGCACAAAAAACAAAACAAAATAAAAAACAACCAAATTCTTTTTATAAGCTGTGAAATAAACATTTCCCAGTACCCTTTAAAGCTCCTCCAATTATATTTAATAGTACACAGCATATTTGGATTATACCTCTGTATAGAATAGCAAAGCAAACCACAGTTTGCATGAAAACAACTTTTTCCACCCATATGTGTATTAAAGACATTTAATTAAAGATTGTAAATGAAGCAATTGGCTGTATGCTGGGAGAACATTAGCAATAGAATGTTTATCAGCTTTTACCCGACATCTGTGCTTGCTGGTGTTTTAATTCACTGTAATGAGCTAAAACAGAGAAAATACTAACAGGAGAGATACAACAGCCAGGATAAATTGCAGTAAAATTGGAGTCTATTAAAAGAATCGTTTTCGTTTTCTGTCTCAACAATCAATAACCAATAGGTGCACAATCTTTACGCAAAATCAATACGAAATCAATAAATCGGTACAATTTTGTATAAAGATTGCTCACCTATTCGTTATTTATTTTTATAAAGTATATCTTGTATTCAGATTTGTTGTGTACTGCATTTTTAAAACGAGTTACACTAAGCGCATTAGGTTTTTGTTTTCAGTATCTACATAACCAGTCGAAGGATATCTGGACACATACAGTATATATACATATATATGTTCCATACACTTTCCCTGGAATTCATAAATAGTGCGTCACAAATACTCTTTAGAAATGTGACTCTCTTTAGTGTGACAAACTGCATAACTTGCAACAGATAGAGTACGTGTCAGTAATGGGTATATGAATCTGTCACAACATCTCTCATGAGAAGTGGCAAATTTTTACAGACAGAGAAGCTTTTTTGGAGAAGTTGGGAGAGTAATGGAAACATATTAAATATTAGTTCCAAAGATGCAACACAATTAACTTCAACATGGAAGAGGTCTTTTTTTTCCTCCACTTTTCTTATTTCTTTATGAATTTGTTGCAATAATAGAGTCATAAAGAAACAAAATTACGCAAATATGAACTACTTGAATTAGTTGCATACATTGGTACCAACAATAAAAATGTTGCAGGGTTTTTAAGAATTGACGCAAGACTTTAAACTACATGCAAACACTGCCAGAAATATGTCATGAATGCCTTATTGAATGGCTTCCATTGTGTTCTTATAATGTTGCTACTGTTTTATTTAGGAGACCCAAAACTGTGATGATGTAACACTGCTTTATGAATTCTAAAGATAATTTTGACCAGCGTCCCGAATGTCTTGGATGACTACCCACTGTCTAAATTAGTTTCACTCTGCTTGGTTGAACTAGTTCATTAATGACACTTTAGGGAAAAAAAACAGCCGCTTACAAATGCCAATCCATTCTCTGTACCTTATTGTCCCTACTGCCAAATGTACAGCCAAAATCTGTTGTTTATTAGGTATTCCTACACTAATATGCGTATATAATACACTAGTGAAAAAAGTTGTTTGGAAATTGCAGTAAACCATCAAATTCTAGCTTGTTGTAATCTGAATAATTGCCATGGGTTACTGCACTTTGCATACAGTCATTGCAGTTTTCACTTCCTTATTAATAACCACTTAAGCCCCGGACCAATTTGCAGCCAAAGGACCAGGCCCCTTTTTGCGATTCGGCACTGCATCGCTTTAACTGATAATTGCGCGGTCGTGCAACGTGGCTCCCAAACAAAATTGGTGTCCTTTTTTTTCCCACAAATAGAGCTTTCTTTTGGTCATATTTGATCACCTCTGTGGTTTTTATTTTTTGCGCTATAAACAAAAATAGAGCGCCAATTTTGAAAAAAATGCAATATTTTTTACTTTTTGCTATAATAAATATCCCCAAAAAATATATAAAAAATTTTTTTTTTTCCTCAGTTCAGGCCGATACGTATTCTTCTACATATTTTTGGTAAAAAGAAAATCGCAATTAGCGATTATTGATTGGTTTGCGCAAAAGTTATAGCGTTTACAAAATAGGGGATAGTTTTATAGCATTTTTATTCATATTTTTTTTTTACTAGTAATGGCGGCGATCAGCGATTTTTATTGTGACTGCTACATTATGGCAGACACATCGGACATTTTTGACACATTTTTGGGACCATTGTTAACCACTAGGGGGCGGGGAGGGGGCTATGAAGGGGCACGCATGCCCCGAAGCGCCGCCCATGTGACCCGTTCCCGGAAGTGATCACAACACCGCCGCAGCTATCAACAACAAAGCGGCATACTGTCTCCACAGCCTGCTCTCCAGCCATCCGGAAACGCCGAGAGCCCAAAGCGCCACCGAACTAGCACTGGATACTACAGCAAGTAGGAGACAATACATCTGAAGACATCTAGTGACTACCATCCCACCCGGGACCCAAAACGGATGATACTCTAACCCGTGACATGCCTTCATGACACATCTCCTTTGTGAGTGTTCTTAATCCTCCTTTTTTTAATAAATTGATTTTATCTTGCTGCACTTAGAGGGCGCCCGTCTCTCTCTCTCTCTTTCTGTGTTTTTTAAATGTAGGGGGCGTGGCTTGGCGTCTGACGTCACTGATCGTCTTTCCCTATAACAGGGAACAGACGATCAGTGACAGGCTCAGTAGGAAGCACGGGGAGAGGTTTGTTTACACAGACCTCTCCTCGTTCTTTAGCTCTGTGACCCGATCGCAGGACACCAGCGGCGATCGGGTCCGCTGGTCCCACGGTCACGGAGCTCAGGACCAGGTCGCGAGCGCGCCGCCGGTGGCGCGCGCGGGACCCACGGCTGGGCACTTAAAGAGCCACGTACAGGTACGTGCTTGTGCCCAGCCGTGCCATTCTGCCGATGTATATCGGCGTGAGGCGGTCCTTAAGTGGTTAAAGGGGTTGTAAACTCTTGTGTTTTTTCACCTTAATGCATCCTATGCATTAAGGTGAAAAAACTTCTGTCACTTACCAGCCCCCATTGTACTCACCTGAGCCCGTTCGCTGGAGACACGCTCTACCTCTCTGGCCGGGGTTCTCGGCTCTTGATTGGATAGATTGATGGCAGTGCAGCCATTGGCTCCCACTGCTGTCAATCAAATCCAATGATGCGGGTGCTGGGGGGGGGCGGGGCTGAGTCCGGCATTCTGTGTCTATGGATGCAAATGCTGGACTCCGGAGCGCACCTGCAAGGTAACCCCCAGGGAGAGCGCTTCTCCTAGGGGGTTTACCGATGCGTGGAGGAGCCACAAGCGCCATTGGGGGACCCCAGAAGACAATAATCGGGGCCACTCTGTGCAAAACGAACTGCACAGTGGAGGTAAGTATGATATGTTTGTTATTTAAAAAACAAAACAAAAGAAAACAAGGGTTTACAACCCCTTTTAATTAAGCCTGCAATATTTCTTCTACCCTTTTGTGGGGCCTTCATTGCTTGCCCTACAGGGTCAGAAAGGGTAAGTATTGATTTTATTTGGCTCACATTAAATAATGTTAATATGAGTTTGGCATTGCAACAAAACAGCAGTGAAGGAGTACAAGAGCTTGTCCACACCTGATGCATTTCCCAATTCAGGCATAGGGAAAATACAATGATGATGATTTCATAGTTAGTAAGGTCGAATAAAGCCATCAGTCCATCCAGTTCAACCTGAGTGAGTGTCTACAATTGTCCCTATCCCTGTACATTGCACACTCACATCGGTCCCTACCCTCAAGGAGCCCACAATCCAAGGTCCCCATTCATATACTAGAGCCAATTTTTGGACAGAAGCCAATTAACCTACCTGCACGTCTTTGGATTGTGGGAGGAAACTGGAGTACCCGGAGGAAACCCATGCAGGCACAGGGAGAACATGCAAACTCCAGGCAGGTAGTGTTGTGGTTGGGATTCGAACCAGTGACCCTTCTTACTGCTAGGTGAGAGTGCTACCCACTACACCACTGTGCCGCCCTAATAAGGGCATAATAAGGGCAAATAGGCTGTTCCCTTTGCAATGGAAATATATAGCACCCTGCTTAGTGAATGTGGTGTAAATTCCCTTTGAAAGAGTACCCAATCATGTACAAGGGAAAATAAAGAAGATGTATTTTTGCTTGCACGTGATTATACATATGATGGAAGTCAGCAGAGCTTCACCTCCTTTACTAAGCTAAAAAATGATCTTGCAAAGTGAAGAGCCTATTTCCCTTTAGTAAACTAACCCAAATGTTTTCAATGTTGAGCTCATTACATCAACACATTGCACTGGAAAAAATGTCCCACACGCTTCATATTTGCTTGGTAACAAGAACACAGACTTAATCAACCGCGGGTGCAGTGTGCTTTGAAAATTCCTGCATGCTGCATCTTTGGTGCAGTTTTGAAAAACTGCACCAAAAACGCAGCTTCCATTGAAGCTCTAAAGCTGGCCATAGACGCATCAGTTTTTTTGATCAGCTGGTGAAAAATTAAAATAGCTTCTTTATTAAATCCTAGGAACCTAATGTATCAAATATGTGCTAGACATATTCTAAAGTATTAAAAAAAATCTTGATAACTGGAATTTGAGGATCCATTAAATCAATTATTACAATTATTACATTGTGATACTTTACCATTTATAACCCCTTCCTGTGTATCTTCTAAAACTTAAAAATATTAGATACTTGTTATTGAAAAGACCCTGTTACTCATATAAACTTGCTGATAAAAAATAGCAGCAAAGAAGCAAGGGAATGCTTACTTGTGTCCTACGATGTTGTGCAATGCACTGACACCCCCATGCAGATCGCAAGGGTAGTGCGTTCACCTGTGCTGTGGCAAACGTGCATGAAACACGCATTTTTCACACTGCGTTCCGGTGTGAACCGGTGTTCTAACCTACCCATCGGATTGTGTAACAGAGGTGACGTTCCGACCAAAAAATACTTAATACGCATGCGATATGCGCTTCAAAATGCATTCCACGGCGCTATGCGTGCCAAACACTTCATGATCTGACGGGTAGCGGTAATCTGAAGGAACACCCATGCGGACATCTTACTACACCCAGCTACATCTTAAATTTCAGAGTAATTTTAGCAATAAAGTGAGAGCATATGAATAAATATACTATATTGACATCTGTGATGCTGTTTTGATGTTACATTTTGAAAGAAGCTGGATGGCAGCAGTAGGAAGGTGGCGGAGGCCATGTTGGTACACCCCTGCTCAGCGCTAAACATTTAGGCTTTCAAAATGAAATTAAATGCAGTGGAGGCTGTTCTCTCACTGAAGTGCCATAGAATGGGGCATGTGTCTAAAAGACACATGCTCCCTTCCAGCCCAGCCCTCTTAACTACAAGTAAAAAACATGGGTTTAAGGGTATAAGGTTTACCCATAATCCCATGTTTTTCTCAAACAGTTAAGAGGGAGAATCAGCTGCTGCTGCTGAAAAGGTACTTTTTTAAGCTAAATAATATATTATGCTATATGTTACAACATTGGGTGGCACGGTGGTGTAGTGGTTAGCACTCTCACCTAGCAGTAAGAAGGGTCACTGGTTCAAATCTCAACCACGACACTACCTGAAGTTTGCATGTTCTCCCTGTGCCTGCGTGGGTTTCCTCCAGGTACTCCAGTTTCCTCCCACACTCCAAAGACATGCAGGTAGGTTAATTGGCTTCTGTCCATAAATTGGCCCTAGTATATGCATGTGGACCTTGGATTGTGGGCTCCTTGAGGGTAGGGACCGATGTGAGTGTTCAATGTACAGGGATAGGGACAATTGTAGACACTCAGGTTGAACTGGATGGACAGGTGTCTCTATTCAACCTTACTAACTATGTAACATAATAATTTATTATTTATCTATTTACTGTGAAATTACTGGTTTGAAGTTATAACTTCAAACTTCAGTAATTTGTCTGTTAAGCCACCTGCTTGAGTACAGTTTTTGGAAATAAAGTAAATTACCTTAAAAACAATATATAATAATTATTTGTATATTACTTACTTATGGTAATTAACCGCTTGCCACCCGGGCCAATTCTGACACTTCTCTCCTACATGTAAAAAAAAATGTTCGAAAATTACTCAGAACCCCCAAACATTATATATATATTTTAAGCAGACAGCCTAGGGAATAAAATGAGGGTCATTGAACTTTTTATGTCACACGGTATTTGCGCAGCGATTTTTTTCAAACGCGTTTTTTGGGGGAAAAAAACTGTTTCATGAATAAATAATAATAAAAAAAAAAACAGTAAAGTAAGCCCGATTTTTTTGTGTAATGTGAAAGATGATATTATACTGAGTAAATAGATACATAACATGCCACGCTTTAAAATTGCGCACACTTGTGGAATGGCGCCAAACTTCAGTACTTAAAAATCTCCATAGGCAATGTTTTAAACATTTTTACAGGTTACCTGTTTAGAGTTACAGAGGAGGTCTAGTGCTAGAATTATTTATCTCGCTCTAACATTCGCGGCGATACCTCACATGTGTGGTTTGAACGCCATTTACAACAGTGTCTCACCAGCCACGGACCTCACTGCACATCCCTGATTTACAGTGAAGACATAGCATTATGGAAAACAGGGGATGAAAAATTAACACGTGGTATTACAACCACTTTAAGTGTAGTGACATTTCAAATATCACATGTGATATTTTATGTAAAACACAAATATTGCATGCGATAAACGTGAGTGATATGACCCATTGCAATCTACTGTATTATTTCCATTAAAAAATTATCTGGTGAGTTAAATCTTGTTATACTTTCTCTATCATACCAATGTATATTGTGAAAAAGTCTTTATTTTGTGAAAAGATTGGAAGTACATAACGATTACAAAATGTGTATTATGTAAGTATATGTATAGGCTTTACATGGAAACTTAACAGCTCACAGAGACATCAAGTGGCAGCTTCAGTAATTGCATGTAATATTTTTGACAGCTGATGTCATTTGAACGATTATGCATCCAGATATTGAAAAATGCAATATCCTCACACAGTAGTTTGCACATTGTAAGCTCAAGGTTAACATAACCCATAGTATTTTTCTCTGGGGACATTTAGGCTGATCATAAGGCTTGGGCCAAACAAGGGATTTTAATCTTTTGCTGCTGGGAGATTAAAGGGAGACCTCCATAAAATACCTTGGGACTGGAAAGGATACTAGGAGGTAAGTGCAATGTGTTAAATACACTTTCCTCCATGCTGCACATGGAGTGGAAGCTTAACAATAAAGGTACCACTGTACTATTTGTACAGTATTCAGGGAGCTGTATCTGGGAAAGGACAAAGGTACACTAACTCCCTGCTGTCCTTTACAATGGTATTTCATGAGCATCACTGGATTCAACATGCTGCCAATAAAATGAACGGCAAAGAGATTTAACTGCCAGTGTGGCCGTAGGTTAAATGGATCAGTAATTACAAGCAAGGCTTCAACTTTTATGCATCACCTGCAATAATTATGCCATACCTTCTCTCCCATTAGTAAGACCCCTTTCACACTGGGACCGCGCCGCGCTGCATCAGCGGTAAAGTGCTGCTAGATTTAGCGGCACAACACCGTTGTTTTAGTGGAACTTTTTAGCCGCTAGCGGGGCGCTTTTAACCCCCACTAGCCCAACAAGGGTTAAAAGCACCCGTGTTGCGCTGTCCATTCATTTCAATGGGCAGGGCGTTTTGGGAGCGGTATATACATCGCTCTCAAACCACCCCAAAGATACTGCTTGCAGGACTTTTTTTCCCATCCCGCAAGAGCGCCGCCCCAGTGTGAAAGCACTTGGGTATGAGAGGATTTTCAGGTGCTATTTTTAGCGATAAAACGCCTGTAAAGCAGCTTCAGCGTGAAAGGGGTCTAATATAATATAATAGTCACAATAGGCTAAAAAGTTCCCACATTGTGATTTTGTCCTTGGAGAAACTTGGGGGCTAGAAACATGCATTCATCATACATACTAGGGGGAAAACAACTGGGGGAATCAATGGTGGAGAAGGATCTGGGTGTTCTGGTAGATCATAAGCTTAATAATAGTATGCAATGCCAAGCTGCAGTTTCCAAAGCGAGCAAAGTCCTTTCTTATATTAAGAGAGGTATGGACTCCAGAGAGAGAGATGTAAATTTGCCCCTGTACAAATCATTAGTAAGACTTCATCTGAAATATGCAGTTCAGTTTTGGGCACCAGTTCACAAAAAAGGATATCGGAGAACTGGAGAAAGTGCAGAGAAGGGCAACCAAACTTATAAGTGGCATGCAGGAGCTCAGCTATGAGAAAAGATGAGCTGAACTGAATTTATTATCTCTTGAGAAGAGGAGATTAACCACTTCAGCCCCGGACCAATTGGCAGTCAAAGGACCAGGCCCCTTTTTGCGATTCGGCACTGCGTCGCTTTAACTGACAATTGCGCGGTCGTGCGACGTGGCTCCCAAACAAAATTGGCGTCCTTTTTTTCCCACAAATAGAGCTTTCTTTTGGTGGTATTTGATCGCCCCTGCGGTTTTTATTTTTTGCGCTATAAACAAAAATAGAGCGACAATTTTGAAAAAAATGCAATATTTTTTACTTTTTGCTATAATAACTATCCCCAAAAAATATATAAAAAAACATTTTTTTTCCTCAGTTTAGGCCGATACGTATTCTTCTACATATTTTTGGTAAAAAAAAAATCGCAATTAGCGATTATTGATTAGTTTGCGCAAAAGTTATAGCGTTTACAAAATAGGGGATAGTTTTATAGCATTTTTATTAATATTTTTTTTTTTACTAGTAATGGCGGCGATCAGCGATTTTTATTGTGACTGCGACATTATGGCGGACACATCGGACATTTTTGACACATTTTTGGGACATTTGTCATTTATACAGAAATCAGTGCTATTTAAATAGCACTGATTCCTATGTAAATGACAGTGGCAGTGAAGGAGTTAACCACTAGGGGGCGGGGAGGAGTCAGTGTGACGTGTTGTGTTTTTTTTTACAGTAGGGGGGCGTGGCTGTACGTCTGACGTCATTGATCGGCTTTCCCGATGACAGGGAACAGCCGATCAATGACAGGCAGAGTAGGAAGCGCGGGGAGAGGTTTGTTTACACAAACCTCTCCCCGTTCTTCAGCTCCGTAACCCAATCGCGGGATACCAGCGGCGATCGGGTCCGCTGGTCCCGCGGCCGTGGTCACGGAGCTCCCGACCAGGTCGCGAGCGTGCCATTTTGTAGACGTATATCTACATGAGGCGGTCGGGAATCGGTTAAGGGGGGATATGAGCAACATGTATAAATACATAAGCAGCCCATATAGTGAACTTGGTGTTGAGTTATTCTCTTTAAGTGGGCACTCTTTAAGTCTAGAGGAAAAGAGATTTCACCTCCAAATATGGAAAGGCTTCTTCACAGTAAGAGCTGTGAAAATGTGTAATAGACTCCCTCCAGAGGTGTCTCTGGTCAGCTCAGTAGATTGTTTTAAGAAAGGCCTGGATTCTTTCCTAGATACACAGAATTTAACGGGATACAAATATGTATAGGTAAAGTTGATCCAGAGAATATTTAATTGCCTTTTTAGGGATTAGGAAGGAATTGTTTCCCCTGCTGGAGCAAATTGGATTTTGCTTTATTAGGGGAGGGGGTGTTACCTTCCTTTGGATCAACTGTGGGTACAGGATTGTATATATAGGATCATATATATATATATATTTTTTTTCTCTTTCTATTGGTAGAACTGGATGGACTAACTATGTAACTATACGTAACTATGTAAGAAATTAGTTCTCCACCTTATATTTTTGGATATATCTTTGGCCACCTTAGATGCTTTGGACATCTGGTGCATGTTTCAATGTCTTGAAAGATTACAACAGAGTTATTAAAGTAGATGTAAACCCAAAACAAACTTCAGTTGTGTGGTAGCTTACCCTCCAATAGTTGAGGTTCATCTATAGACGGTAATAATAAACCCCAAAAAAAAACAAATAGAATAACCAAAATAGTGCAGCACCATGACTACCCACCATTCCAATACTGGATAGGGGATGGCGCTGCACTATTTTAGTTATCATAGTCTATAGCAGGGATCCTCAAACTACGGCCCTCCAGCTGTTGCGAAACTACACATCCCATGAGGCATTGTAAAACTCTGACATTCACAGACATGATTAGGCATGATGGGAATTGTAGTTCTTGAACAACTGGAGGGCCATAGTTTGAAGACCCATGGTCTATAGAAGGTACTTTATAGGTAATTTATGTAGGTGTAAAGCATGGACTAGTGGCTATTGCAAAAACAGATGCTTTCAGTCCAATGTTTCTACATCGGTTCTTCTGTTGTGTACTTTGAAGATGAGCAGTGCCTACAGCTACAGATGACAGTGGGGGGGGGGGGGGGGGGTAAGTCATAAGGCTCATTTATTGCTTGTTAAGAATATGTAAATACTTAAATGTCCATAACCTGGTCACAGGTTCACTATAAGGCCATCTATAAATGAAAAACAAATGAATTTGCCCTGACAGGGTTTTGTACAAAAGTCCTGCCCACATAGCACATGCACACACCATATCCTGAGAGCTTGTATACAGAACACAACAATCATTTATTTCCAGTGCACCTTTCCTTAGTCATACATTCAATTCATGCTTCAAGCCCACTAAAAATAGATTCAGTACAATGGATAGACATGTGAAAAAGCCACAGGAGTCAGGTCTAGAATGATGAATATATAGAAACAATTTCTGAAGCAGATTTTAAGATTTTGCTTTACCATGCTTACAATAAAACATATTTTTAGAATATTTTTTTCCTAAAGCTTTTAGATAAAGTGTATTAAGGAGAGAATCAACAAAACGATAAAGTTGCAATGTTCAGTCATTTGCAAACATCTGTTTTAATGTGATATTATTTTTTTTTTTTCATTTTCACTGACTCTTCTGTAAATATTCGGTAAATATAAGTGGCTGTAACAGTAGCAGTTAATAAAATAATGTCTTACCATACGGAAAAAATACTTTTAAAGGTGATATATATTCTTTTCAAATGATTTGTAATATACTGTACAGTATGTGTAAAAGAGTTTAGCTTGTTATAAATATTGCTATTTAAAAGTCTTAATGTTTTAGAAGCCTTATTTTTATGTATCATGAATAATTAGCAGCCATATATGCTTATAGCATATGCAGCCTTTTCTTTCTGCTTTGTTGTGCTACATATAGGTGGTGCTTTACTATTTCCGATTTACTTACTTACATGTACTTTGGGCTACTTTCCTGTGTGGTTGATTTTGTGATCTCAACAGTTGTTAAGCGAGGGGGTTAAATGATCCCTAAGTCAAATACAGATCTCCTTCTAGTGGTTAAGCCAAAACCCTTTCTATTTAATACGATAATTAGGGATGCGCCAATGAAGTCAACCGGAGTTAAATAAAAAAACAGCAATGGCCATTTTCTAGGCTAATAGACAAAAGATTGTCCAATAAATAGCACTGGGGAATTTTTAAATTGCAGGTAAATTACAGCTTTGGCTGCTTATTTCTGTTTGTAACTAAAGGGACTGGACTTTCCGTTCATCTATGCAAGACTCTTATCCTAGATAAGGGTCTGGTATAGATGTTAATGGGGGACCCCACTCAAAAAAGAAAATACAGGCTTGGGACTCTCCGACATTTGAGACCTGTATGCGCTCTGTGGATAGACAAAACAGGCGCGCTCCTTCTTCAAAGCTTTGAAGAAGGAGCACGCCTGTTTTGTCTATCCACAGAGCGCATGCTCCGAAACGCCGCCGCAACTAGCTGTGACGTCATCGCGTTTGACGCCTGTTTGATACTGTGGACCTGAGCCAAGCCTCGGTCCCAGTATAGATACACAAGGACCAGGAAATCCTGCTGGACGGGACATAGACCTGAACTGTAACAGGCGCCTATAGCGCAGAGAAGACGTCCCAGAGAACTTATGTGCTAAACCACCCTTTCCTTGATGTAAGTGGATGTATGCACTCCCTTTTTTTTGTCTAATAAATGCTAACATTTTTAATCTGGTGGCGCCTCTCCTGTTCTCTGTTTTGCATGTATCTTGAAGTTTGCTCCCAACTTCCCACCTGAAGGCTGCCCTGGACTATAAACTTGCCTGCACATGACATAAGAAAGGGTTTTTTTCCATCCTACTTTTCACAATAGTTCTATCTTTTTTTTTAAATGTCAGAATTGCAAATTCTTTTTGGATTTATAAGAGGGCACAAATGTTGATTATTGTGCAACAGCGCCATCTATGTATATGTGTTTTTGAATGTCAATAACACCTTGCTCTTGATTGTCCCTCAGTAGGTGATACTTGACATCGATTTGTTTGGTCCTAGGATTGACCCTTTCTAATTGTGTAATCTTTTTACATCCCTGATTGTCTTCAAAAATGGAAATTGGTTTTGACATGTCTATCCCAATGTCCACAAAAAGTTGACAAATCCATATTGCTTCTTGACATGCGTGTGCTGCTGCAATGTACTCTGCTTCAGTTGAAGATAGCGACAGTTACTTGCTTTCGACTAGACCAACTTATGGTTCCTTCCCCATACTGGAAGAGGAATCCATTTGTGGATTTGCGGTCTGTGTAGTCCTTGGCTCAATCAGCATCCACATATCCGACTAGTGTTGGATCCGATGTTGCTGGTAACCGTAACTTCATTTGAATTGTTCCTTTGAGGTACTGTAACACTTTTTTTACTGCATTCCAGTCATGCTGACAGGTAGCTGAGACTTCCCTGCAAAGTATGAGCGCTGCTGTGGCTATGTCTGGTCTTGTCACAGTGGCAACATATAGTAGCTTACCGATTGCTCTGCAATACATATCATTGTTGCGCAGCAAGTTTTCTGCTTCATTGCTCTTTAGATAGCCTGGTTCCAAAGGAGTTTTCACTTCCTTTTGCATCTTGCATATGGAATTGTTCCAAGATTTCAGAGCTTTTCTGAGATGGTTGAGAAGACAACTTCCATCTTCTTCTCTCTGTATTTGGATTCCCAGATAGTAGCTAATGTTCCCTAGCTCTTTGATTTGAAAGTTTTCTTTCAGCTTGTGAACTATATGGTTGCAATCCCCTATTTGTTCAAAACAAGCTATAATGTCATCAACATAGTTAAGGATGTATATCCATCTGTCTTTTTGATTCTTGAAGTAGAGACAGGGGTCTGCTTTACTTCTTGAGAATCCCTCTCTGGTAAGTACTTTGTTCACTTTCTCATTCCACATCCTTGCAGATTGCTTAAGACCGTATATGCTCACCTGAAGTTTACACACAAGGTTGTCTCCTTAAACAAATCCTGGTGGTTGCTCCATGTAGAGGTCTTCCTTAAAGCGGAGCTCCACCCTAAAGTGGAACTTCCGCTCATCAGATTCCTCCCCCCTTCTGGTGTCACAATTGGCACCTTTGGGGGAGGGGACAGGATACCTGTCTTTGACAGGTATCCTTTCCCACTTCCGAAAGTGCGCCGTGGCGCAGATACAGCCGTAACGTCACCGCAGGGCTCCCTCCATCTCCTCCCTCGGCCACCGGGCTAATAGGAGAGAGGAGCGGGGCCTCGCGCATGCGCAGTAGGGTTCCCGGCGTGAAGCTGAAAGGTTACACTGCCGGGTTACCCCACCCGCAATGGCGGCGGCAGCACCCGTCAGCTGATGGAGACATCAGCTGCGGTGCCGACATCGAGGGACTGCAGGAGAGGTAAGTGTCCATTTATTAAAAGCCAGTAGCTGCAGTATGTGTAGCTGCTGGCTTTTAATTTTTTTCCCCGGAACACCTGTTTAATGTCTCCATATAGGAAAGCAGTTTTAACATCTAGGTGTTTCACTTGCCTGCCCTTGCCCTTTCTGATGATGGGCTCTCATCAAAACAAACAGTACGATTTATTGTCACTTTGTCAGTCTTTGGGTGTAGGATTCTGTAACCCTTACTTTGCTCACTGTAGCCTACTAGAATGCCCTCTATGGCTCTGTTCTCCAGCTTGGATCACTTTTCACTTGGAATATAGGCATATGCTTTACATCCAAACACTCTGATGTGCCCTATGGTAGGCTTTGATCAATGCCACATTTCAAATGGAGGGTAGTCTGTTCTGTAGGTAGGTTGCAGTCATGACTGCTTCTCCCCAGTACTTGTGAGGTAGGTCGGCATCCGACAACATGCATATGGCCATTTCTATAAGAGTGCGATTTTTCCTTTCTGCAACACCGTTTTGCTCAGGAGTGTATGGTGTGGTTGTCTGGTGTATTATTCCTTGTCTCTTCAGGTATGAGGCCACTTTTTTGCTTATGTATTCCCCCCCCCATTGACAGTGCGTATTATTTCCGGTTTGCATTGGAATTTGTTGCTAGGCATGGCAACAAACTCTTGAAGTTTCTCTGATGTTTCATTCTTGTGTTTCATCAAAAAAGTATTTGTGTACCTGGAATAATCATCAATGGACGTCAGTAAATATCTGTTCCTGCCATGTAGGGGTTTTCATTGGACCTCATACGTCACTGTGTATGAGCTGCAGGGGGTGGGTGGTTTTTCTTAGTGAAGCCTGTGGAAGAGGAGCACGTGTGGTTTTTGCTTCAATGCAGCACTTGAATTTCATAAGCACTTTGCAAGGCACTATTGTCAAATCTTCCGATAAGCTTCTCTTTATAATGTCCTGTATAGCTTCTGGACTTTTGTGCCCCAGCCGTCTGTGCCATAAGTGAGTACATTTGCTGTGTATGTCATTTGATACTATATTAGCTTGCTGGTCTGTGGTGATGAGCCTGTATAGGTGATCATCCAGTTCTCCTTTTGCAAGGAATTGCTTATTATTGTGAGTTGTGCATTCATCACCCTGGAACTTAACTTTGAGACCGTTGTTTGCAAGACTTTTCACTGATAGAAGGCTGTCTTCTAGTTCTGGAACATACAACACTTTCTTTACAAGAATACTATGCTTGTGGTGTAATGCAGTTCAGGAAGCCCTGGCCTTTACCTTCTGAAGTGATGCTTTTCACGTTTGCTAGGAAAACGTTGTCTTTTGCACTGTAATCAATGTTTGTGAAGAAGGTCTCATCGCTAGTCATGTGGCTTGTCACACCTGAGTCTATGCACCAGCAGCGTGGCTAGCATCTCTGTGTCACTTTAAAGGTGCCACTCCATGATGTGTCTGCAGTTTCCTTTGTGGTTGCTTTGACTCTTTCTTTTGTGGATAGCTCTAGCTTTCGTTGTTTGGCTTTCAAGATAGAAGAGTCCTTTTTTAAGTGACCGGTCCTTTTACATCGAAAACAGGCTCTGCTTTCTTTGTTGTGCTTTGTGCTTTTGTACATCTTAAGAGCTTTGTCATCATAATGCATGTTTTATTTCCTTCTGTCATATTCATCGATTTATTTCCCCTTGACATACTCCAGTGTCAGCTCCTGCTTGGGTCTGGTTTCTAAAGCGTTAATACGAGCAGTATATGTCTCTGGAAGGCTGCAGAGGAGCAGGGCAACAGTATGGTTGTCTTTGATGTCCTCTCTGATGGCACGTAGCTGCACTACGATCTCTAGAATAGCTTTCACGTGGTTACACACATGCTGGCCTTCTTCTAGTCTCATCTTGTAAAGCTTTCTTAGCAAAAACAGCTTACTGTTGAGGCTTACATGCTCATGCAGCTTTTGTAATGAAGTCCACATACCTTTGGGCGTTTTCTCTGTTCTTATGTGGATAAGTTGGTCATCTTCCACTAGCAAGCTTATAATCGCTTTTGCTTGTCTATCCTTCCTATCCCAGTCCTCCATCTCTCCATCTGTCTGTATTTAGCACTTGCCACAAGTCATCCATGCTAAAAAGCATTTACAGCTTGAACTTCCACAGCTGGTAATTGCCATTGTTCAGTTTTGTTATTGCAAACTTCACTACTGAACCACTTGCCACCTTTCAGCTGCTTGCATACAGTATTTACAGACTCACTGTACTCACTGTCTTGCAGAATTCAATTTTTTACAGTGCCTGGGTGCTGCTGGGTTTGCTGACTGTGCCTGGGCCCATAACCTGTTAGCACGGTATTGAATTATGCGCTGGAAACTTCTTGTATACAGCAATACAGCTTTACTTTCATGGAGAAATACATCACATGCCTTTCATCATAGAACAGGAAGAGAACACAAGCAAGTGCATATAACACAATAAGGATGGCACTTCCTCTGATTACCTTACCATAGATAACACACTATAATACTGCAGTGCCACCTACTGGTATAGATAGGTATAATGCATATACATAGCATATAGTTCACAGTAATTTACATTACATGCTGTTGCTCTTCCAACACAGTTGTCCCAAGAAACCTTGCAAACCTTAGGATCTGTGTGTACAAGGAGGAGTGGGAAGTACCACCATCTAAGTGCAATTAGTCTAAAAACAATTGAAGCCAGAGATAAATAAAAGGTGGCATTCACATTTGGTGAAATTGTAAAAACTTGTATCCTTGTGGAAACTTTTCAGAGCTCGACAGGTTCGCAGCTGGGTCTCTAAGATCAGTCTGTAGGAGGTGCTGGGAGAGGACATCCGTTTGGCTGGGAAGGTGCTGTGGATGGCGGCAGGTCATCTGCAAAATGGAGACAGCAAGAGACTTTCTAGATCAGCTAAGGGGAGAATGGCGACTGATGAGCCACGTGGCAGTGGCGGCAGGAGTCTGTAGCAATCTGCTAGCTGGGTGCAGCGCAGGGATGGTAGTTTTATCAGCAAGCTGGCTTGGTAGTAAACCAGGGCTAGAGCTGGAGCAGCGAGATGGCAATGTTCCAAGACTCGCAAGTTCCAAGAGGAGAGTGTGGGTGGCGTGGCTTTGTGTTTTGGGGCAACACGGACCGCCCCTTTGTCAAACCAACCAGATGGACCAAGCCGTGACCCTGCCGAGCTCTGCCTAGTTTCCACCAGGATACATATTTTTACAATTTCACCAAATGTGAGTGCCACATTTTGTTTATATCTGGCTTCAATTGTTTTTAGACTAATTGCACTTAGATGGCTTCCCACTCCTTCTTGTATGACTAGAGGCTGGACCTGTCACCACTGGGGGAGGGCGCACTAAAGAGGTAGGTGGGAAAATTATACTAGTATACTTTAAATACTTGCACCTTATGGTGTAAGAACACCCCCAAACTAAATTTTTGTTTTATTTCTTCAATTTAATTTCACAGTTTTACAAAGAAGACAGAGGGCTCTAGGGTGATGCTTTTCCTAAGCTCACTTACGTAATAAGGTAAGACTAAAGTGTGTGATGCACTTCATTTGTATGTAATGTGTAAAGATGAATTAAACATTGTAAATAGGAAATTTAAAAAAAATGAACACCCACTGATAAAATTATTTACATTAAGATGAGTACATGCATCCTTTAATGCAGCTTTGAGTCACCTGATTTGTGATTGTGCTCTACTGACTAGAAATGGGAGCTTTTTTTAATTTATTATTAAAGTGCAAGTTCTGAGTTAAAAAAAAGATGATTCCTTAGTCTCACCCATTTAATAATTGTAAACCTGTTAAAAACTTTACAAAAAAGATCAAAGCAAATTCTTCCTCCACATTGTACACAAAAATAGAACTGTTAGCTTCAATGGAGCACTTGCTTTCAATACAGCATATGAGGATGAGTACTGTTGAATAAGTCAATTCTAATTAAGTATAATGTGTTTTAGAATTGACAACACACATTTTCTAATTCACTTTACTGATTATTGCCGTTTTCTCTCATTTCTACAGTTGTCTGACCGTAGTTATCATACATTTATCCTTTAAAAGAGAACTAAACCATTTACAAAATTGCTAGGAAGTAGAGCTTTTGAAGCAGAAAATAAGTTGCATGTCTCTTCTGCCAAAGAAAACTTTCTTCTTTCTTGTGTTTTTGTGTACACTGCATGTGGCCCATGCACCGTGCAGTATATGTTTCCGGCCCACTCTCCGTATAGGTAGGATGCTGAGAATAGAGCAGGGTGCTGGGGCAGTCACTGAAAAGAGAAGGTGCTGGGACTAGAAGAAGCAGCAGAGAACGAGTGCGGGGGATTGTGGATCTGCTCCCACTGTAGGTGGGAAAACTCTGGGGTATATATGCTTGCCACAAAATGGCAAGAACTATCAACCCTTGTCCCAGTAACTGTACCTGTCTGCATTAATGCATTCCTGACATATCTTAATATCTTTTTTTTTTTTTACTTAAAGGGTAACTTCTTTTTCATGGGAAAAAAATATAGCAAGTAAAAAAAATCTACAGCTCTGCTGCCCTCTACTGCCTGAATGTGTAAATGCCTGTATTTATATTATGTATCCAGTTCCTGTCCCTGAGTTGTAGGCTTTGAAACCCAAGAAGGAGGAAGTAGAGAGAGAGAAAGTATCAGCCATGTGTCTGGTCCATGCTGCTAAACCCCAATCCAGGAGAGACTGTTATGTAAGTATTCCTATGATCTAATAGTTTAACTGCAGTGGTTGAGTCAATATCTAAATCCTAGTGACAGACAGAGTATCTCTGTCCTATTGTGATAACTTTACACGCACAATGTCAGATAGTTAGGTCTGTGCTATAGTATGTATGTAATTGTCACCTTGCTGTATATGAGCATATGAACTTGTTTTACAAGAGAGGTTATATACAGCTCTAGTTATTTTGGCTAAACCTATCCTTTTTGGTCTGGGATAGACTTGTGCACAACGGAAAAATTTGTTTAGTTTAGTTTAGTTTAATTTCTTTTCAGTGACGTTGATTTGTAATCATGTATTAAGTTTGCAAAACGTGATTTTTTGTGTTCAGACTAATTCGTATTTTCGCAAGTGACATTTTTAGTTGAATCGGAATAATTCGTATTTCTGTAAGCCTTATTTTTAGTTGCTTTAGAATTCGTACTTTCGGTAGAGTGCATTGATTTTCTTTGATTCTGGGCACAATTCCTACTTTCGTAACTTTTTTTTCCCGTTGATACGTAATTTTCCGCGTCTCTCTCCCAATGGCGCTACCTAACGTGCTTTGAATGGATTCGTACATTCGTAACTTTTTTTGTTTGTTGATTCGTAATTTTACGTATCTCTCTCACAATGGCGCTGCCTAACATGCTTCGAATGGATTGTTACTAGGGATGAGCCGAACACCCCCCGTTCGGCTCGCACCAGAACCCGCGAACGGACCTAAAGTCCGTGCGAGCTTTAGAACGCTATTAGTTATAATGGATGCGAACGTTCGAAATTAAAAGTGCTAATTTTAAAGGCTAATATGCATGTTAATGTCATAAAAAGTGTTTGGGGACCTGGGTCCTGCCCCAGGGGACATGTATCAATGCAAAAAGAAGTTTTAAAAACGGCCGTTTTTTCAGGAGCAGTGATTTTAATAATGCTTAAATTGAAACAATAAAAGTGTAATATTCCTTTAAATTTCGTACCTGGGGGGTGTCTATAGTATGCCTGTGAAGGGGCGCATGTTTCCCGTGTTTAGAACTGTCTCTGCCCAAAGTGTCATTTTTGAAAGTAAAAAAGCTATTTAAAATCACTCGCGGCTAATGTGTATTGACGGCTCCCGTAATACAGAGAACAGTCATTCATTGAAACTCATTCATAAAAAAAAAGTCATTGATAAAAAATAAAAAAAATGAAAAAAAAAAAGCGTAGGGGTCCCCCCAAATTCAATAACCAGGCCCTTCAGGTCTGGGATGGATATTAAGGGGAACCCCAGCCAAAAAAAAAAAAAAAAAAAATGGCGTAGGGTCCCCCTCAAAATCCACACCAGACCCTTGAGGTCTGGTATGGATTTTAAGGGGAACCCTAGCCAAAAAAAATGGGTGGGGTCCCCCTCAAAATCCATACCAGACCCTTATCCGAGCACGCAACCTGGCAGGCCGCAGGAAAAGAGGGGGGGACGAGAGCGGCCCCCCCTCCCGCCTGAACCGTACCAGGCCACATGCCCTCAACATTGGGAGGATGCTTTGGGGGTCTAAGACCCCTAAAGCACCTTGTCCCCATGTTGATGAGGACAAGGGCCTTTCCCCACAACCCTGGCCATTGGTTGTGGGGGTCTGCGGGCGGGGGGCTTATCGGAATCTGGAAGCCCCCTTTAACAAGGGGACCCCCAGATCCCGCCCCCCCCCCTGTGTGAAATGGTAAGGGGGTACAAAAGTACCCCTACCAATTCACCAAAAAAGTGGCAAAAATTGTAAAAATGACAGGAGACGGTCTTTGACAATTCCTTTATTAAAATCTTCTTTCTTCTTTCTTCATCCTTCGGTTTCTTCATCTTCTCCTTCCGTCATCTTCTTCCATCTTCTTCTTCCATTTTATTCTTCCTCCGATCCGCTTCTTCTTGCGCTGGTCTTCTGTCCTTCTCGTCCGGCATCTTCTTCCGTCGGCGTCGGCGTCGGTGTCTTCTTGGGCCGCTCCGCGCAATGGGAGGCTCCCGCTGTGTGAGGCTCCGCTCCGTCTGACAGGTCTTTTAAAACGGAGGGCACCTGGTGACCCCGCCCCCCTTTGACGTCATGGGGAAAGCCATCATGGAATTCCCCATGACGTCCCCGTGCGTCAGAGGGGGCGGGGTCACCAGGTGCCCTCCATTATAAAAGACCTGTCAGACGGAGCGGAGCCTCACACAGCGGGAGCCTCCCATTGCGCGGAGCGGCCCAAGAAGAGACAGAGACAGAGACGGAAGAAGATGCCGGACGAGAAGGATGAGAAGACCAGCGCAAGAAGAAGCGGATCGGAGGAAGAAGAAAATGGAAGAAGAAGATGGAAGAAGATGACGGAAGGAGAAGACGGAAGGAGAAGATGAAGAAACCGAAGGATGAAGAAAGAAGAAAGAAGATTTTAATAAAGGAATTGTCAAAGACTGTCTCCTGTCATTTTTACCATTTTTGCCACTTTTTTGGTGAAATGGTAGGGGTACTTTTGTACCCCCTTACCATTTCACACAGGGGGGGGGCGGGATCTGGGGGTCCCCTTGTTAAAGGGGGCTTCCAGATTCCGATAAGCCCCCCGCCCGCAGACCCCCACAACCACCGGGCACGGTTGTGGGGAAGAGGCCCTTGTCCTCATCAACATGGGGACAAGGTGCTTTGGGGGTCTTAGACCCCCAAAGCATCCTCCCAATGTTGAGGGCATGTGGCCTGGTACGGTTCAGGCGGGAGGGGGGGGGCCGCTCTCGTCCCCCCCTCTTTTCCTGCGGCCTGCCAGGTTGCGTGCTCGGATAAGGGTCTGGTATGGATTTTGAGGGGGACCCCACGCCATTTTTTTTGGCTAGGGTTCCCCTTAAAATCCATACCAGACCTCAAGGGCCTGGTTATTGAATTAGGGGGGACCCCTACGCTTTTTTTTGTTTTTTTTATCAATGAATGACAGTTCTCTGTGTTACAGGAGCCATCAATTCATTAGCCGCGAGTGCTTTTAAATAGCTTTTTTCCTGCAAAAATGACACTTTTTTGCAGGGAAAGTTCTAAGCACAGGAAACCTGCCCCCCTTCACAGGCCACCTATAGACACCCCCCAGATGTGATACTGCAATGCTGTTCTAACAGCACGCACACACATATCCCCAGAAATAAAGCACATATTGTCAGCAGCACACTGACACGCTGACACTGACTGAAACAGAATATGCGAGGCCGCCGGCACGTGGGGCGTGTACTAAAGCCCCTGAGCTATAATTGGCTACAGGCATCCTGCCTGTAGCCAATTATGGCTCTCCTCGCTGCTGGCGCTGTGATTGGCCAAGCATGCGGGGTCACAGTGCATGCTTGGCCAATCATCAGCCAGCGTTGCACTGAGCGGGCCGCAATGCATTGCGGGGCCGCTCGCATCACACGAATTTGATGCGAGCGGCCCCAATAGTTCTGGGCTCGCCGAGCGAGCGAACGCCCGGTGCTCGATTCGAACATGGGTTCGAATCGAACACCGGGCCCATCCTTAATTGTTACATTCGTAACTTTTTTTGTTCGATGATTCGTAATTTTATGTGTCTCACAATGGCGCTGCCTAACGTGCTTTGAATGGATTTGTACATTCTTAACTTTTTTTTTGTTCGTTGATTCGTAATTTTACGTTTCTTGCTCAAAATGGCGCTGCCTAAGGTGCTTCGAATGGATTCGTACTTTTCTAAATACATAACAGTTATTCGTAACAATTCGAAATCTCGTATTTTACTTTAGTTTTTGACACGCGGCTAAAGCCTCCGTCCCTGTACGCCATTTTGAGAGGGAGTACAGTGGTGTGGTGAGGGAGGAGCAGAGCAGAGAGTGGTATTGTTGGATTTGTGGTTGTTTTTGTGTGTTTTGGCGCTTTTGGTGAAATTAGAATGTGTGAGAATGGATGTGTGAGTCTTGAGAATGTTGGTGTTGGTATGAGAGTTGTTGATGTGAGTGAGAGTGGAGGGGAGCAGAGGAGTGGAGGGTAGCGAAGGAGTGGAGGGGAGCGGAGGAGTGGAGGAGGGCACTCAGGGGAGAGGAGGAGCGTAGGGGAGGAGAGGTGTGGAGGGGAGAGGAGGAGTGGAGGGGTGGAGGGGAGTGGAGGGGTGGAGGGGTGTGGAGGGGCGGAGTGGAGGGGTGTGGAGGGGAGGAGTGGAGGGGAGGAGAGGTGTGGAGGGGAGAGGAGGAGTGTTACGGGAGGAGGGGCATGGAGGGGAGAGGAGGAGTGTAGGGGAGGAGAGGCGTTGAGGGGAGAGGAGGAGTTTAGGGGAGGAGGGGTATGGAGGGGAGAAGAGTGGAGGGAAGAGGAGGCATGGAGGGGAGGAGAGGCATGGAGGGGAGAGGAGAAGTGGTGGTGAAGGGAGGCGTGGAGTGGAGCCAAGGCATGGAAGAGAGCGTGCCCATGGAGGTGGAGTGGAGCATGAGCATGGCCAAAAAAGGAGGCCTGTGTCCCCCCCTACATCAGAAGAGATTGCTGACGCCGATGTGCAGCAGCGCCAGCGAACCAAGAGACAGAGAAGATCAAGTGGGCCCGTATTTACCGCAGAGGAGCATTGGTTGCTGCAGTGAACAGAGACAAAGTGAGACTCTTCAGCCTAAATGTCTCAACCTCTGCGAAGAGAGCAGCCTGGGAACGAGTCCGGGACTCAGTGAATACAGTCTCCAAGGTTTGCAGGGCCACTGGCATCAGGCACAGGTAATTATTAAAATATTACTGTACATAAATGAATGGAAATCAATGATGGATGGAGGAGTAAGTGGGCAGTTGAGCAGTTACTTACCTATTTCTGACTCACGGCAAAGCAGTAAGTCTTTCCTTCCTTGTCGTGGGTGATGGCTTTCCAAAGTGCCAACTTACAAGTGCCATGTTGCCAACACTGTGGCCTGGAGATTACATGAATATTTTGGTGGACTGGATATATTAGCAGCAAAATCTCCTTGCCACGATGTAGGTGTCATCAGAGGGTGGAAAGAAAATACATTTTGGTGGCGGGAGTATAGGAGACTCGGAGTACCAATGTAGGCCTTCATTTTCCTGTGTCTGCATGTATATTAGCAGCAGACTCAGTATCACCACTATTGCTACCACCAGTACTACAAGTATAGGATTGGTAAGAAAGCACACACCCTGGTTGGCAAGCTGCATAACAAAACAAACAAAACAAAACAGATTTAACTTAAAAAATAAAAATAATGGTTTGTAACTAACTAACTAGGAGAAAATCCAATGGTAATTATGTTTAACGTGCACTGTTCAAATTATGGTAATGACTGGAATCATTTTATAACATTCTTTCTTATAAGTAAATACAGCAGCTTGAGACAATTTTGACACCTGTCCAGGTAGTTAAACCCTGACAGGAGGCAATCTTCCAAGGTGCTGTTTGCACTCATGCGTGGTCTGTGCATTCCTGATATATAGCATGACCATGTGCACACTGACTGCCTTCAAACGGTTTGCCTTTCACCTTCATGGTGCTTCTTATTCCGAACTTAAGGGAATGCGTTCGTGTTCCACTGTCCTAGGTATTCGAGATTTGAGAGGATAACAGGGGGAGTGGAAATAGCAGTACTATTGCAGCAGGTAAGTTTCACAAACTGAATGGTTTAAAGTTTTTATTTAAATGTACAAATGATACAGCTGTCCCATTTATTTATTATGCTACTAAATGACACAGTTGTCTCAAAAGGACAACTATTTAAGTTGTACTACCAGACCAGTAGCTATAACCTTGGGCAGTAAAATAGCAGAGCAGGAGGTATGACTTAGTAGGGGATCAATCCATGCTAAATCATCACAAACCAAATGGAACTCTGTTTTAAACCCGACCATCTCAGATGTTCATTAAATTTGATAGGATCTTACAGGTCAGACATGCAGTAACTACCATATCTGACATTTAAGCCCTCACAGAAATGGTCAGGAGGGGACATGTGATGATTTGGCATGGAATGATGACCTTAGAGGAGACGGTGGGACTGTTTAAGGTGGAGATTATGTTACCATGGATGATATAGATTGAGTATTATTTTTTTATTCAGCATCAAAGTCAAGGGCAGGGTAACCAAGCTTTGGCAGGTTGACTTTTAAAAAAGCCATTTGCTCTAAGAGCTGGGGGAACAATTGTGAGCGCTGAGGGCATAATATATTTCCTGTTAAAGAAAACACCCGCTCACTCTGGACCGTGGTTGAGGGACAGGAAAGAAGCTCCTGGGCTACCAAGGACAAAGCAGGCCACACACCCTTCTTCTCATCCCAGAAACTCAAGAAATCTGTACTGGGGGCAAAGGAGGTTCCGATAGGTAAGCCCTAACTATGTCACCAGCCTACCCACTTACCTAAACGACACCATTCATGTGCTCACCGTGTTGGAGGGCCTATCTGTCCCTACCAACACGATTCTGGCCTCCATAGATGTGGAGGCCCTGTATTTAAGTATACCCCATCACCCCACTACCTCCAGGTGCAGGGTGTAGCGATGGGGACCAAGTGTGCCCCATCGTATGCAAACCTGTACCTGGGAGGATGGGAGCGGGAGGTGTTCGCATCAGATCTATACTCGATGTACCTGCGCCACACTTTGTTGTGGCGCAGGTACATCAATGATATATTGATCTTCTGGACAGGCACACCAGAACTCTTGTTGGCATTTGTTGAGGGACTTAATCAAAATGATTACAATTTATCCTTCACACTTAATTGGCACAGGGATACCCTTACATTCCTGGATCTCACCATACACAAAAGCGCAGAGGGTGAGATCACTACCAACCTTCATTGGATGGATACAGCGGGAAATTCCCTGCTGCACTTTACAAGAGCTCATCCATCTCATTTGATAAATTATATCCTTAAGGGACAAAACCTACGGGCAAAGCGCAACTGTAGCAGTGAGGAGGATTTTAAAAATTCAAGGCTCCCTCCTGCAGAAATGCTTTTTAGACCAAGGATATAGCAGAAAATCCATTAAAAAGGCTTTTGAAAATGCAAACGATAACCCACAAGATCTTTTACTGTTCCAGGGAGAAACACCTTCTCACCCACTAGGTATACGTTCCATTACAAAGTACAATAACTAACATAAAGCCATAAGAAATATTTTAAACACCTACTGGCACTTATTAAGTGACAATCCATCTTTGAAATTGTTTATAGAACCCGAACCACGCTTGATATTTAATCGTAACCAATCCTTACGAGACATCTTGGTGTCAAGTCACTTCTCGTCCCAGAAGGACAGGAATCCTTGCGGCTCTTTACCAAGAGGTACCTTTCAATGTGGGAAATTAGATTTCTGCAAATTCATTAAAACGGTGAAAAATTTCACTTACCCACAGGTGAGAACCTAGTTATGTACCACTTTGTGAACTGTGACACGATCCGCATTGTATATTTACTCACATGTGGCTGTGGAAGCCACTATGTGGGTAGAACCAAACAAAATTTCTGGAGACGCATTAAGGAACATGATACAAATAGGGATCACCGAGAAACCCAGACACTTTGCAGAAATCCATGATAAAAAAAATGATTCACTAAAATTTCAGGTACTTTCTAGGGTGCACCCCCCAGTTCGAGACGGTAACTTTGATCAAAGGATTCTCCAAGTTGAAGCCAAGTGGATATTTAAGATGCGGGCAACTCAGCCACCAGGGCTAAAGGATGCCATCAGCTATGACCCGTTTTTATAACCATTCAACATCCATTTGTTCTTTTCCTCTGATCCTTCTTTTCTGCCTCTCCCTCTTTTCTCCCCTTCCTTGTTCCCTTCCTCATTACTTAAAAAATAATCAAGTTACATCTTATTAATGTGATCATTTTCTTGGGGCCCATATAATATAATATATAATGTGCCCACCTTCTTTATACAACTCATAAATATGTACCTGATGTTCACGTGTAGTGTGTAAATGTCCAGCTGTGACCCAAACGCAGGAATTTAATTGGTGAATCTGAGGGTAGTTATTTACCATTTACTATTCTTTTTATTGTTTTTACTGTGATTAAAAACATATTTATTTGTTCCTTGCAGGCAGTGATTGCGGTATCGACACTCGTCCTGGAGGACCTCCAGCCTTGCCTGTGTATGCCCACTGCCTGTGGGTAGTTGGACTTCCACCGGGGGTTTGTTCTACTCCCTGAGCACCTCTCCAACACTCCCTTTTTACAACAGGGACTCCACAGAGGCGTTCCTGCGAGTCACCATTGCTCCATCCGGGGACATCGGTATGGGGCGAGTTCCGGAGTGCAACGCCTATGATGCACACCAAGTGCACATCATTTCCAGCGTGATGCCGATTACGATCCTCCCCTCCCTTCTGCCGTTCAGCCCTGCCCTGGCCACCAGTCACACCTGAGGTCTTGGGAACCGCTTCCCACTCCAACTTGGGAATCTGCAGGAATGGGTTACAGATCCGGGATCGTACACGCAGCTTTGGAGCATGTGCCCCCTTCGGCTTCTCAGTGGACAGATGACCCTTCCCTGTCCCTCCGGATCCCTTGGATCCATTCTGGATCCTCAATCCGGGCGAAGCGGGCGGCCCCAGGGATCCCCTCCCTTGTCTTTCCGGGCGGATCATGGTGGACCCCCACCTATATATATATACCTCACATATTACCAGTCTCCTCTCAGCGGTCCATCTCCCTATGCTGGAGACGCTGAGAGCAGACATATACATACACAGGAAATCAGGTAATACCTTCCTCTTTTTACCACATGTTTAATTGAAGATTTTATCTATTACATGTAATTTTAAATGAAAGCACTATCTTCTCTGCTTTTCCTTTTCAGTTGTGCGCTTCCCCTTGTTTTTGGGATTTTTCCATTGGACTTGATCAATGCCCATGTACTTTTTGCCCCGCTGTGCCTGTTTTGAACTCCAGGATAGAGCGGTGTGGCATACTCTACCTGTCTTTGAATATTTCCATGACGATATTGGCAATTTGCGCTTCGGGTGGAGTCAGGTGATCTATGTTCTGTGCCACCTGGACAGCTGTCTGGGTGGACGTGTGTCGTGTGCCCGGGGCTGCTAGGCCAGAGATCGGGCCTATCCCGGGGCATCTGGCTGCTAGGCTGTGCGAGGGCCTATCCAGAAGTAAAAGAGCAGCGCAGGGTTGGGATTGCGGCTTGCAGTCCAACCAGAAGTGATGGTTCTGCCGGCCGGAGAACCTGTCAGTGGTCAGAGGTAGAAGGGAAGCTGTCGCAACAAAGTAACCAACCACCTTATTACCAGGGACCACAGTGAGTAACTGAAGCAAGTACTGGAGCAACATTCTCACCGAACGGGCACGGTGGAGAATCGTGAAACTTCAGGCGGTGATCAAGTCAGGGACCCAACCAGCTGAGGTGATGTTTGCAAAGCGGCCTTGTGTGTCAAGCTAGGGACTGAGCTGGTCAGCAGGGGTGAAGCTTGAGAAGTATCTGGTGTGCCAGGCTAGGGACCCAGCAAGGAAGCTGGGGTGATGCTTGAGGGAGATCAAAGATTGGAAATGGTGCATCAACGTAAGTTGTAAATTGTTTTTTAGGAGCCGACTGCTCACCCCTGATAATTTATAAGAAAATTGTATGTAGTTTTCCCCGTGGGGTTTTTAGGCAGATATGAAGACAATAATGTTTGTGAAATCAAAAGAGGTTTTTATTTTTTAAGTAGATCATAAGACGATAAACTTGAAAATGTTATGAAATGTTAAAAATGCGAGCTCTGGTTAACACATAGCAATTATTTCCATGGATACAGATAAATATTTACAACGGAAAAATACAGCAATGTAATAAAGCTATACAAGAATGTTCAATATATAAGGTATTCATGTACCACATAGCCCTCAACCCCGATGCATTTCGACCGTTGTAGGTCTTCTTCAGGGGGGATGCATATCTCAGAGGGTGAAAACCTTAGTAATAGCTCTGTGAAACATCAAAAACAAAAAAGCTTTAATCAATTTTGAAATTTTTTATATATAATAGTAATGAGGTATATCCTGTATTTACATCATATGTATCATATTTACCCTTCCACTGTGGAAATTGTTGCTCGAACCAGAGATTTTAGCTTAAAAGAAAGCTAACTTGCTTCACTCAGAATCCCCAAAGGTACCCACCAGCTTCTCCAGCGATGCTGCAATCCCCAAACATCCCACACATAGGGAGAAAGGGGGACCCCAAAGGATGGGACGTGGCCACGGTCCTACAGGTGGCAGCAGGTTATTGGTACATCTGGTAAATCTATGTGTTTAAAAATATTGAACAACAAGGAATGGTACAAGATTGTACAACAGCGGCAAATTGATAGACCCTTTTAGATCTTCTATGATTTTATTGATAAAACATTTCGACATAATATCATAAATCAACAACTCTATGAGTACATTAGAACTAAGCACCCGAAGGTGCCTACATTCTATAGCACTCCTAAAATCCATAAAAGCTACAGTAACCCTTCCGGACGCCCCATAGTGTCCGGTAATGGCAGTATTTCGGAAAACTTGAGCAGGGTCATTGACGCTTATTTACAACCGTACGTTATAGGACTGCCATCTTTTATTAAAGATACAATACACTTTTTAACCACCATTAGATCACTAAATGTGCCTAAACAGGCACTTTTGGTTACAATTGATGTTGAATCTCTGTATTGTTCTATTCCGCATAAAATTGTCCGACAGGCAATCCAGAATGCATTAACAAGCAACCCAAAGTACGATGAATCTTTTAATGCTTTCATTTTGGAAGCACTGGACTATATTCTAAACAACAATTTTTTCCTATTTGACAGCTCCCACTACAGGGCGTAGCGATGGGGACATGCTGTGCCCCATCCTATGCCAATCTGTACCTGGGGGAGTGGGAGAAATCACTTGCTACACATGGCGCTCAACGTGGGGCTAAGGCGTTGTCCTTGCAGCAGTGGCCCATAGCAACTGGCTTCAGCTCCATTGGGATTTCGTCTGGCTCCATGGGAAGGTGGCAAGTAACATTTACCCTTCTTATATCTACTGTGTTGTCGTGTGTACTATCAATGTGGGGAAGAACCACCAAGTGTCATTGCTCGGGGGAGAAGATCAGCCTGGTCTTTTGACACTTCCCGCCAGCGCTGTGAGGGTTAATAGGGACTTCAAAATGGACTCTATTACAGTTTTGGCACGGCGGCAAGAAGAAGGCAGGCGCCACAGTTCCCAAATAACTTTTGCACCAATCCGTTGGCAGGGGGAGGAGTCCCCGCTCTGCAATGGAGGATAAGGAAGTGCTGCTACGTGTGTCTGATTGTGGGTTAGTGAAGGAGATGGTGGATTGGCGAAAGTATGCTCTGGGTGTTGGTTTTAGTCCGAGTGATGTAAAACCAGTCCTGACCGACAACGGAGTGCGGTATACATCGAAGGGCGAGCTTGCCCTCTATACGGCTGGAGGCTACGAGTCTGATTTGTGGAAATTGTTCTGGCCTGACCACGCAGTTGAGGCCTTGTATTGTCTGTGGATGCTGTGGAGAGCATCTGTTTGAGGTCGTCCCTCCAACTCTACCTCCGTGAATACCACAAGTCGATTGGGATAAGAATGTTGCCCTCCCATCGAAGAGTGATGCCCCAAGCCCGTCAGTTGTCATCCAAGTTGTGCAGGAGGCTGTTACCCTTGCCGCAGCGACTACCCCAGGACCCAGGGTGGATGAAGCCATCCATGAATTCCTACGGATCCCTCTCAAGACCGACTTTCTGAAATTGTCACGAAGATGTCAGGGAAATACCTCTCAGTGCTAAAAACCTAAGGCTACGGCTGTAAAAGTAATCTGGACAGTGTGATCCTCCGCAGGCCAGACAAGAAAGATGCTAAATATTAGGTTATCACTGTAAATGCCAAGGGAGAAGATGTAACACTGCCAGATCCCAGATATTATTGGTGAAGTCTCATCAAATACAATACCATTACCTTGTGGATTACAAATATGGGTTGTGTGATGCAAAGGACACTACGCTGACAGCCACCTTGCACACCCACCTTGCACACCCATTTAAAGTGTTGTCAATGGGGGAATACCCCAGAAAGCTGTATTTCCCTTTCCCCACCCATCCCAGTTTTTGCCAGGACATTCGCTCTCAGGCTTGGGAGCTCAAATTATTTTTCTGCAAACTCCAAGACGTATTTTCTTTGGCAGGGGGAGGATGTATCACCCTGTAGATTAGGCACTGTCAGTGGTCGGAGGTAGAAGGGAAGCTGTCGCCACAAAGGGAGTAACCACTTTGTTACCAGGGACCACAGGGAGTAACTGAAGCAAGTACCGGAGCAACATTCTCACAGAACGGGCACGGTGGAGAATCGGGTGATCAAGTCAAAGACCCAACCAGCGGAGGTGACACTTTCGGGGCAGCCTTGTGTGCTAGGGACTAAGGCGGTCAGCAGGGGTGAAGCTTGAGAAGTATCTGGAGTGCCAAGCTAGGAAGCGGGGGTGATGCTCGAGGGAGATAACACCACAAAGATTGGTGGAGCTCAAGGGATTCAGAGTCAGTGAATCAGAGGGTCTAGTGAGAGACCGGGAGCTCAGTGATGAAGAACCACAAGAGGCAGTTGTAGTGAAACTGAAGGAACTGTTACATTTGAGTTGGGAACTGTTAAAGACTGTTGCCATAGGAGACAGCATTCCTGCATGCGCAGATGTGGTGTCTAGCTTGCCGGCTGGCCTCCTATTGAAGTCTCAGAGTTTGCCAATTGGATTTACAGCCTCTTTCCCCCAAAAATACCAAAAAGGACTGTTAAGGGAAATAAAACCTCTTTTACATCCAAGAAGTGTCTGGTGTCCCCCTTCCCCCTGCAAGTTAAGAGCATAATGTGCTAGAATTCATCGCATACTAGCAAATTAGGAAAGACTTACCTTAAAACGAAGCCCTCCAGCGGTGTGCTGTCACCACTGTTGCCAACCTACCAGATTACAATTTACTGACACAACACCCAAAATTTACTGGCACAACCATGTTTTTACTGGCATTTCCAAAAGTAACAAAATTACAGTTTTAGGTGCAAATTAGAGTATTTAGGCTACAAACAAATACAATATGCAATTAGCAATATGAATTAAGATAGATAATAAGGCAAAAAACATATTTCTTATTTTTTTTTCAATATAGTAAGTATCTCAGGGACAGGACAGAAATTAGAATGGATAGCACACACATAAAATTCACTCTCACAGTGACACTGGCAGCAGTGTGCAGCAGCACAGATGATGATGAGACCTCACCGACACAACACGTCCCCTCCTGAGTCACAGTGACAGTCTCTCTCCAAGCCAATTTGTCCCTCCAGTCCACTCCAGTCTAAACAGCACTGACAGTCCCTGTCCCAGTCCGCCTTGCTCCCATACCGCAGACCCGCACACAAGGATCTGGCCCTTCTGCTTGGCTCCATTGCACCATGATATCACACTACATGCTCAGGCACTGTCTCCGCCAGAGCTGCCACGGTCATGGCACAGCGCTTTGAAGGAACAACATGCTGTCCCTTCAGAGCAAAGTGCTTATGCGATGGTGACGTTACCCACTGCAGAAGTAGTAAATATCTCCTAAATTGTGCACGTTTAGGAGATATTCCTTGTACTTGCAGGTAAGATTTATTATAAGCTTATCTGATGGTACAAGTGACCAAGTGGTGTTTACTACCGCTTTAATGCATTCCCTGCATTAAGGTAAAAATGATCCCACTAGTTGTATCACCCCCTCACCTCCCTATATACGTTCCTATCTCGACCCAGCGCTGTGCCCTCCTGCAGCAAGGCTGGTCTGTGTTCCTCTCCTCACAGTACACAGAGGCAGCAGTGGGAGCCATTGGCTTCCGCTGCTGTCAATCAAATCCTGTGAAGAGGGAGCGGGGCCACCAAGCCACGAGGTATGAGTCTTTGGATCCACACAACCTGACTCTGGAGCGAGCCCACAGGTGTGCCCCCATAGCAGGTGGCTGACACAGAGCCGAAAGCACTGGCTGGGGACCCCAGAAGAGGAGAGCGCAGAGCATTTACACCGATCAGCCATAACATTATGACCACTGACAGGGCAAGGGAATATCTTGTTACAATGACATGTGAATATTTGTGGCATATATTAGGCAGCAAGTGAAGATGTTGTCCATGACATTGTTGTGGTAAAAGCAGAAAAAAAAGGGAATTGCAGTTTGTTGTGTATGGGGCTGTGAAGCCAATGGTGACCTATGTCCACAACCAAAAGCTTCTACAATGGTGACAAGAATATCAGAACTGGACTATGAAGCAATGGATGGCCATGCCTCAATTGGTCAGGGCTGTTTTCTCAAAAGGGGGCCATACTCAATATTAGGTGGGTGGTCATAATGTTATGGCTGATCGGTATAAGTATAACATGTTTATTATTTTTATTTTACAAATACATTTACATCTGCTTTAAGAAGGGGTCAGGCCAGGTTTTTTTTAATTGTTGCAGTGCTACTTCTGAGCAGCATATGGAGGAACTTGTGAACAAAGATGAGTTTGGATCTATTGATATTGTCACACATGTTTCACACAGCATTCACCCAAGATTCAAACATTTTCCAGTTAGATTCAGTTGGAAAAAAATCTGAATCCTAGGTTAAAATTGAATATTTCTGTGAATAAAAATTCTAACTGGATCCCTAATAATAAACCTTTTTTATAATCTGTCTCACTGCTCCTGTTTAGCATTGTCTGGCTGTGACGAGAAACATCCCCAATAGTGTCTTCTGTTTTACAATAATTACCCCAACCATCAGCATCTCCAGATTCGACGCCTATATAGACGCAAGGTTTTTTACCACCACTAGGAAGGTTTATAATACTTATGCCATTCAGTGATAACGTGAAATGAGCACTTTAGATTATAAAGTCCACTGTACAGTTATTGCTTCACTTACTGGTGCTCTCTTATGAATCCTTGCATTCCTTTCATTCATGTTGTTTTAACTTTTAGGACAATGGTATATTACATTTAGAAAAGCATTAGCCTTAATGGATACAATTTCAGCAAGAAGAGGAAACAGAGTCAGTAAACAGAATAATAGAAGAAATAAGTAGTGCAGATTAAACAGTCTAATGATAAACAGAGGTAATTTCATATATTTGCTGGAAATGTGATAATAGGATTGTCCGTCTACAACAAAACCTCTATTTTTTGCCCTAGCAGTTTTACCCTTTCAATTCATTATTTGTTGTAATATACATATAAATGGTCCAATAGGTTTTGAATATTGTCAGGATGTCAGTAACAAAGAGAGTCATTATTTCAAACAGAGTATCTAGCCATTGATTTGGGCCATTTGCACAGAGGAAATTGACATGCAGATTTGATGGATGAAAAGCTTTGCGATTTTTTAATTTTTTTTTTATAAATACACCCCTAAGGCTTTCAACTTTTTTTTTAAGCGTTTGTAAACCCTACATTTAATATTCCTGATATGTAATATATAAAATTATTGCACTAACAATATAAAACAGCTGCTACATACAAATGTGACAAAAATTCATAGAATAAAGGAATGTGAAAATGTAGCGCTAAATAATTAAAAACAGTGATGGTGAGACACTGAACAACTCAAATCTATAACATTCTGAGTCCCATTAGTGAATAATATGAAAAAAACAAGTCCTGAGTGGGTCAATCCAAACAGAGGGCTAGGTCCACACCAACAGAATGGTTGTTCTCATATGGAAACAAGCATGGGCGTCCGCAGGTAGGGGCAAGGGGGGACAAGTGCCCCCCCCTGGAATCAGGGATCAGATTAGGAGTTCCCCACTTGGTCTTTATTCTAGCACCGGCGGCCAGCCCTGCTTGCATCCATACACAGTTTGGCAGGGCCGTGACAGGTGATAGGTAAAGTGAATGCAAGATCCAAGCAGATATGACATCCAATGTAAGATAAGATTAAATACTCTTACCAGAAAGAATGGACCTCGATGTAAGCGACACCGGGTCAATCAGGCATGAATGGTAGGGTCATCGGATCCACAGGAACGCTTCAAAGGGTCCAAATAGGGCCAGGCATCAATCAATGTAGTCTCGATAGCACCAACAGCAATGGAGAAGTTGTTAACCAAGAGGGAGAGACAAAAAATTCAGACGCCCCAGTAGAAGTCCTAGTAGGACGAAACGCGTCGGAATTGGTTTCACTGCTATCCATATTGCCTTTTTAAACTGTGATCACAATTTTAACCTGTATGCTGTTTTTTTTTTAAATAAAAAACAATTGTTTTTTGACCTGCACCATTGGAGGCCCTTTTTTTCTTTATATCTTCCTGGTTAACAACTTCTCCGTTGCTGTTGGTTGTCGGCTTTTTTACCGCGATTTTGCTGTAACTTTGCCGTGATTTGCATTTTGCAATTTGTGTTTGTTTTTTTGAGCTGTACATTCATTTTATATAACTGGTTGCTAAGGAGGGGGCCAGGAAGGCAGCTGCCTCGTCCTTAACAACCGATGAGTCATCAGCTGGCAGCGGGCTTCCCTCCTGAATGTAAAAAAAGGAATTTCAGGTTAAAAAAAAACTGTAAAAAAAACTGCGTGGGGTCCCCCCTCAGGTCCATACCAGGCTCTTGGGTCCAGTATGGATTCGGAGGGGACCCCCCACACCAATTTTTTTTTTTAAATGGCATGGGCCCCCCCCAAATCCATACCAGATCCTTATACGAGCAAGCAGCCTGGCAGGTCAGGAAAGGGAGGGGATGAGCGAGCGCCCCCCCCAGAACCATACCAGGCCGCATGCCCTCAACATGGGGGGATGGGAGCTTAGCACCCCCCACCCCAAAGCACCTTGCCCCCATGTTGGTGGGGACAAGGGCCTCTTCCCAACAAACCTTGCCCAGTGGTTGTCAGGGTCTGTGGACAGGGGGCTTATTGGAATCTGGAAGCCCCTTTAACAAGGGGGCCCCCAGATCCTGACATCCCCCCCATGTGAATGAGTATGGGGTACATTGTACCTCTACCCATTCACCAAAAAAAAGCATTGCAGTGTGAAAAAATACAGTAGACAGTTTTTGAGTGTTTTATTAAAAATATCTTCTTCTTACCCGCTTCTTCCTCCCGTCTTGTTCCATCTTCTCCTGCATCTTCCTCCTCCGGGCTTTTTCTTCTCCTGCTGCTTCTTCTTCCGCTCTTCTTTCTCATGTCTTCTTTGTCCGGTGTTCTTCTTCCTCTGCCGCCGCCAACCCTCCTCCATTGCTGAGTCCCGCTCCGGCCGGTGACCCTCCTCTTATGCTGCGTCCGGCTGATCTGTCCGTGCCGATGTCAAGCATGTCTTAGATAATGATGGGGGGCATGGCCATCATGTGACGTCATCTGGAGACCCCACCCCCTTGTGACATCACCGCCCGTGGCAAAATGGTGTCACAAGGGGGCGTGGGCCTCCGGATTACGTCATACGATGGTCACACCCCCATCATTATCTAAGACATGCTTGACATTGCGTGGACAGATCAGGGGAAGCAGCATTGGAGGAGGGTCATCGGTGGGAGCGGGACTCAGCATTAAAGGAGGGTCTCCAGTGGCAGAGGAAGGAGAAAACCAGACAAAGTAGACAGGAGAAAGAAGAGTGGAAGAAGAAGCAGCAGGAGAAAGAGAAGCCGGAGGAGGAAGATGTGGGAGAAGATGGAGAAAGATCGGAGGAAGAAGCTGGGAAGAAGAAGATATTTTTAATAAAAGACTTATCTACTGTATTTTTTCACACTACACTACTTTTTTTTCACACTCATTCACATAGGGGGGAAGCCAGGATCTGGGGGCTTCCAGATTCAGATAAGCCCCCCGCCCGCAGACCCCGACAACCACTGGGCAAGGGTTGTCGAGAAGAGGCCCTTGTCCCCATCAACATGGGGGCAAGGTGCTTTGGGGGGGGGGGGCGCAGAGCCCCCCTGTCCCAAAGCACCCACTCCCCCATGTTGAGGGCATGTGGCCAGGTATGGCATTTTTCAATACATATCTTTAAACCATTGTAGTTTATGGAACCAAAATCCAGAAAAAAAAAAACCTGGCCCTTTCCATAAAATGCACAGATGTGAACGTGACCCATAGGAAACCATGTTAGATGGACTGTAGTGTGTTTCTGCAAAACTGAAAATGCACAAAAAATGCATAGGTGTGAATGAAAACCTTAAAATTAAAAAATTGAAGACCAATAGAGAAATGAGAACCAGGTATTTGCATGAAATTATTGAAAAAAACTAGTTTGCATGAAATATACTCTTGGGTCAGAGAATTATATGTGCTTAATTCCGCCTTTTGTATTTCTGTAGTAATGAATTTAAATTCAGCTCAAGTATTGCAGACATATTTATGTAAATGCTCAGCACAATCAGTCCAGGTGCAGACAACAGGAAATTCCTAACTCAGAAAATAAATTTCATTAATTCAGTGAATTAAATCAGCCAGCATTAATTACTTGAAGTACGTTGTTTCCTCTGTGCTAGTGGATATGTGAACTTGTTACTCATTTGTTCATTTGCATATCAGTCTCAGGGGAACACAGTTCATCAGCAGTGAGCTCAGCTTGTACTTAGGAGCAGTGATGTGATTAAATGCCTGCTATCAACTCCTCTTTATTGAGAATGCTACTTTCAGTCTCTCATGATCCTTCAAAACCCCATGTACAATGTATCATCAGATTATTTCCTCTTTTTTGTCAAGCGTTACTAATGTCAGCCATGGATGGATTCATTTTTCTGCCATTTTTCTGAAAACCCTCAGCTTTGGCTCTGCACCAGACAATTACAATGCACAACGTAGAGACACAGTGACATTTTGTAATATTGTTTTCAATATGGACATACAGAGGTAGCTTTACAAAAGAAGTTTAAAATATTTACTAAAAAGGTTGTGTAAATATTTTTACTTCCATTTACCCAATCACATGAAAAGCATCAGCACATGATTGGGTATTTAATGAGAATCAGGGCCAAATTAAGAACATCATGGGCCTGGTGCTGAGGATTTTGGTGGGGCCTTTATAAACAATAAATAAATAAATAAAAATGCAAACAATTTTTTGTTATAACAAATTAAATTAAAGAGAGAGAAGGAGGATGAGAGAGAGAGAGAGAAAGGGGATGAAAGAGGTGTGAGGGGTAAGGGAGGGAGGATGAGAGAGAAAGGGGGGATGAGAGAAAGAGGATGCACATGAGCATGTGTGGGAATGACATCAACGCAGTCCGGCCAAGGCAAGTAACCGAAGGCACAGAACCCGCAAGGAAGACCTGGTGAAGATGAAAGCGCCCGGGCCCCACTGGATTGATCACAGCACAGCACTGGAGGGCTCAGTCTGACAATTTAAGTGTACCCTAATGTGCTAATATGCTGTGCATACTTGTACATTATGGCATGATAACCTACCTCAGGGTCTCTAAAAAGTAGTAATGTTAGAAAGGTTTACTACCGCTTTAATATCACAGGAGACTCTCATGGGGCCCCCTACTGACCCTGTGACCCTTGGGCAGTGCCTAAGTGCATAGTTGCCAACATTTCAAAAATATTTTCAGGGACACTTTTTTTACAAGTGCCATATTTAGAGTAGCTGACATCCCCTATGTTCCTCTATACATCACAATAGTAATTACAATATTAAATAAGTACTAATAATGGGACAGAACAAATATGAGGACTGAGATTTCCTTTAGTTGAACTAACAAAAGTGTGCCCATTCTAGAGCTGGTAACATTGAGGATATTCAGTATAATTTAAAAGAACTGTTTTTGTGGGTAAGAGGCATAGGGGAGGAGTATGGATGGTATAAAAGTGGGAAGTATGTGCAGGTGAGAGAGATGGATGTGGAGGGTCTAACGGTGGGCACTATGAACATGAGAGGAGTGCGGAGGGTATGGCAGAAGGCATTATGCACAGCAGAGGAGTGTGAAGGGTATGACAGTGGGCAGTATGTACAGGAGAGGAGTGTGGGGGGTATGACAGTGGACAATATGTACAGGAGAGGAGTGTGGGGGGTATGACAGAGGGTAGTATGTACCGGACAGGAGTGTGTAGGGTATGACAGTCTGCACTATATACAGGAGAGGAGTGTGGAGGGTATAGCAGAAGGCACTATGTACAGGAGAGGAGTGTGAAGGGTATGACAGTGGGCAGTATGCACAGCAGAGGAGTGTAGAGGGTATGACAGTGGGCACTATGTATAAGAGAAGAGTGTGGAGGGTATCACAGTGAGCAATATATACAGGAGAGGAGTGTGGAGGGTATGACAGTGGGCACTATGTACAGGAGAGAAGTGTGGAGAGTAGGACAGTAAGCAGGTAATTACAGGAGAGGAGTGTGGAGGGTATGACAGTGGGCACTATGTATAGGAGAGAAGTGTGGAGGGTATGACAGAAGGCACTATGTACAGCAGAGGAGTGTGAAGGGTATGACAGTGGGCAGTATGTACAGGAGAGGAGGATGAAGTAATCTGGGAAGGAAAAATGTAGTTTGTGGAAGGATGTTTAGGGACTTCGTAGTGGTTAAGTGGGCCATACATGGATTGAAATGACAATTAAGCAGATACCAGCCATAGTCGATCTATGTATGGGCTAGCTGGTTTTACACAAGTCAACCTATTAACCGATTTGAGTACAACCAGCCTGTCAGGTTTTCCCCAAAACAATCAGTGCTGCCAGCTATAGTTAGCAACTCTAATCATTGTATTCACTGGCAGAACACAATAACACTGCAGGAGTGATCCCCCCATTCACAGGTGCGAGGGTTTGTGGGGACAGGCTGGGGAGAGATACTAGTCAGTGGCTAGATAGGCAGATACACACAGGTGACATATGCCATGATTGTTAGAGCGAGAGCAATTATGCTAGCACTAGACCTCCTCTGTAACTCTAAACATGTAACCGGTAAAAAAAATTAAAGCATTGCTTGGTACACAAAAAAAAAATCGTGCTAACTTTATTAATTTTTTTCCAAAAAAAACGTTTGAAAAATTGCTGCGCAATTATCGTATTAAATAAAAAGTTGCAAAGACCACCATTTTATTCCATAGGGTGTCTGCTAAAACAATATATATAATGCTTGAGGGTTCTGAGTAATTTTCTAGCAAAAAAAAATGATGATTTTTACATGTAGGAGAGAAGTGTCAGAATTGGCCTGGGTGGCAAGGGGTTAATTATAATTATTATATAATAAGTAATATACAAATAATTATTATAAGCACTGTGAGTTCTGCTGCAGAGTGTTCCAGCTTGTATTTAAACAAGTCCGCTCTGTATGTAGCTTCTGACAGGCTGTGCAAGCAGCCCCATATTTTAACCAGTGCTGGGGTATGTCTTTAGCTACCTACCCCCCAAATGTCATAAGATAAGTGACATTATCTGCTGTGATCCATTCTGCAGTGCCGCTGAGTCTGACATTATCTATGCTGTGATTATTCTGCTGAGTAGGCCCTTGTTGGTCCACCATTCGAATAAGTGAGGAGTAAGGCCCGGGGTGAACTCTCTATTTTTTAACAACGTGCTAATGGATGGTGGGGTGATTTGAATTTCTGATTCCTTGTAAGTTTCATAGTTAGTAAGGTTGAATAAAGACCTGTACATTATACACTCACATCAGTCCCTACCCTCAAGGAGCCCACAATCCAAGGTCCCCATTCATATACTAGGACCAATTAACCTACATGCATGTCTTTGGATTGTGGGAGGAAAACGGAGTACCCGGAGGAAACCCACGCAGACACAGGGAGAACATGCAAACTCCAGGTAGGTAGTGTCGTGGTTGGGATTCGAACCAGCGACCCTTCTTACTGCTAGGTGAGAGTGCTAACCACTACACCGCTGTAGTGGTGTCCCATATTTCTAATGAGAAGGAGAGGGTAGGACATAATATAATTGGTCTCTCTTTCATCGGGAGCCACATGATGTGTGAGATCTGTTCCGGGCGACAGGAATAAGATTCCATATTCATCCATATTGCTTGTGGTTGTTGAGAGTAAAACCTAGAGAGTTGGGCCAAGTGAGCTGCGTAGAAGTATTTCTGTAGATCTGGCAGGCCCAGTCCCCCTTTCCCTTTTGGAGTGTACATTGTACCTTTGTTCACCCTAGGCCTCTTATCTCCCCAGATAAACTGTAGGATTTTGTTTTGAAATGTTTGAAGATCCTTTCGGACCAGTGTCGCAGGTATGGTGCGAAACAAATATAGTATTCTTGGTAACACATTAATTTTTATTGAGTGTAGTCTGCTGAACCAGGATGGGGGGTGAATTTGCCATCTAGCTAGGTCTTCAGTTAGTCGGTTGAAAAGGGCAGGGTAGTTTCTTTTGTATAGTGTTTGAATTGATGAGGTCAGGTGTATACCAAGGTATGAAAGAGCCTCTGGCTCCCATATAAATTCGTAGGATTGTTCTAGAGTTCTCTGGATGGTACTCTGTAATGAAAGATTCAATGCCCTGGATTTGCTATGATTAATTTTTAGCCCCGAGATCTCAGAGATGGTTGTAATATCGCGTATAAATTGGGGAGGGAAGTAATTGGTGATGACAATGTTAGCAATAGGTCATCGGCAAAGAGTAGGCATTTATGCTCACAGTCTCCACAGGCGATCCCCCTGATATCCTGGCATTCCAGAATCCTAATGGCAAGGGGCTCTATCACTAAAGCGAATAGCAGCGGGGACAATGGGCATCCCTCCTAATAGCAAGGGACTGGGAGGAGTACCCTCTAAGCATCAATGAAGCCGACGGGGTGTCGTATAGTGTTCGAATGAGGGCCAGAACGTGTTTACCAAATCCAAAGCGATGTAGTATATCGATCAAATATTCCTAGGAGAGGGAATCGAACGATTTCTGTATATCTAATGAAAGCAACATTCCCCTTCTAGGGGCCTTGCTGTCCCAGTCTGACTGAACCGCTGAAATGAGATCTATTATTCTGTGAGTTTGATCCGATGTCTGTGGGCTTGGGAAAAAAACAGCCTGGTCTGGGTGGATATAGTTAGGGAGAAAAGTATTGAATCTAAGGGCCAGAACTTTGGTTATTATTTTTAAGTCTGTGTTTACTAATGAGATTGGTCGGTAGTTTACACAATCTCCATGATCTTTCCCCGGTTTGGGTATTACGTTAAGGTATGTGGCATGTGGCCTGGTACAGTTCAGGAGGGGGGGCGCTCTCTCATCCCCCCCTTTTCCTGCGGCCTGCCAGGTTGCGTGTTCAGATAAGGGTCTGGTATGGATTTTGCCATTTTTTTTTTATTTTGGTGCAGGGTTCCCCTTAATATTGTTAAATCAGGTTAGGGAGTCTCCAAAACAAGACAATCAGATGAGATAGTAGATCCAGATAGGTTCATTTTTATTTACTGCAGTGGAGAAATACAACACAGTTCTCGGCTACTATAAGCAAGTAAAAGTGAAAGTGTTTCTGAGCTTACATCTACAGGTTATACAATTTTATATGATGATAACTAGATTATACTCAAACATGTGCTGCACCAAAGTATTTGACAAAGAATAATCAAGTAGCGCTAAAACAATATAACTAATATAAAAAGCTGTTGTAAAATCATCAAAAAACAACAACATATAACACCACGTGAAATAATGTTAAGTGAAAAAAGTCCTTTTTTGATAACTGTGATATGAAATAACAAAAATTGTGCCAAGATGTGTCCAATATAGATCAATCCTGGAAAAACACTCCTTGTATAATCTTCCACCACACCGACTTGTCTCGTGATCCCACTCCCAATAGGACCGCACTCACCAGATAATGTTGCCTCCCACTTTCGTGGTCAGCAAATGCGCTGTTTAACCACACCTAGGTTAGAGAAGCGATCAATCCAAAGAAATTAACTCCATATGTGAAAATAAAAGTGCTCCACATAGCGTGATTCTGTTTGCAAAACGGTTTAATCAAACATAACCTCCACACACACTTCAATATTTAAACTCACATGTTCAAAGTGTAAAGCCCCATACACACGGTCGGACTTTTTCGTGGATTCTGTCCGATCGGACAAGGTTGTTGAAAAATCAGACCGTGTGTATGCACCATCGGACAGTGTTCGTCGGTTTGTCCGTCGGACAAAGTCTTATCTCCTGCTGGAAAGATTTGCCGTCAACCCGGTCCGATCACACCAAATCCGAGCGTGTGTACGCTTGTCCGACGGACAAAGTGCTACGCATGCTCAGAAGAAATTCTGTGACGGAAGCGCTCGGTCAGGTAAAACTACCTTTCCTAATCGACACAGCACATTCGTCACGCTGCAATGTTAAAATGTCTTTAATGCAGCGCATTCTCTTTTTCTTTACAATGCAACAAGAATGACATGTTTTAGCTGCTCCTATTCACCCGCACTTCTCACAAACTTACTTCTTTATTACTTTGCAGCATTTATACACTACATGTTTATTTTTACTCTGAACGGAAAAGAATCTTTGTTATTTTTTTACCATGATTTGTCTTTTTTTTGTTTTTTTTGGGGAATACATATTTGAATGTTTTTTTTTTTTTTTTTGGAGGGGGGTTGTGTGTCTCAAATGACTTGCTTAAATTTACTAGGAGGTTGTTTGTTGTTGGTGCCCCTTGTTTTTTTTTTTTAACATAAAGTTTATTTATTTGTCATAGAACAGAAAAAAAAAAAAAAACCAAAACAGAACATCAGCTTTTTCAGCATATCATACAGACATTTCGGATAAGACATTTGTACATATATTACATTTTACAGACCAGGAAACAAAGACAAATACGGTAATTTCGGTTTATTTCCCATTGCCATCCTTTTAGTGGTTGAGCAGATGGCCGGGTTGGTACGGTAGTCCTAGTTGTTCATCTGCCCTTCAGAGAAGATATTAGAAGGATTACATGGACCAGTTTCTGTCATCCGTCAGAGTCGGAGTATCTTTGTGCTCTCAGTCTAGGGTCAGCTCCCTTGCCGATACCCAGGGGGCCCAGATCTTTTCAAATTTAGTTGGACAGTTCCTACCTAGATAAGTGAGTTTGTAGAGGGGTAGGGCATTATTAATTAAGGTCATCCATAGTTGTTTGGTGGGGGGTAGGGTTTGGTTCCACTGCATGAGAATTGCTTTCCTACCGTGTTTCCCGAAAGTAAGACAGTGTCTTACTTTCTTTTTATCCCTAAAAGCCCCACTATGTCTTACTTTCGGGGTATGTCTTATATTGGGAAAAAATTGTCGAATTATGGGGCACATAGCACATTATGGGGCAGATAGCACATCAGGGCACATCATGGGGCACATAGCAGATCAGGGCACATTATGGCACATTATGGGGCACATAGCACATCAGGGCACATTATGGGGGACACAGCACATCTGGGCACATTAGGGGGCACATAGCACATCTGGGCACATTATGGGGCATGGGGCACATTAGGGCATCAGGGCATGGGGCACATTAGGGCATCAGGGCATGGGGCACATTAGGGCATCAGGGCATGGGGCACATTACAGGGCACATCTGGGGATCTTACTTGCGAGCATGCAGAGTAGCACAGGAAGCGTCTAACTGTCATATGTTTTCTCTCATGTCACGCTGCTCGCTCCCTGGCGGCCCCTCCTCTCTTCTCGTCTATCCCAGATGATGTCTCAAGCCAATGGGGATTGACGAGAAGAGAGGAGGGGCCGCCGGGGAGCGAGCAGCGCTGAGTGACATGAGAGACAACGTATGACAGTAGACGCTTCCTGCGCTACTCTGCATTCATCTCATTCGGCTCTGGCGGCGGCTCTGGTCTCTGCAGGCAAATCCCCCGTGTTTCCCCGATAGTAAGACATACGTCTTACTTTCGGGGTACGGCTTACATTAGCTGTCCCCTCTGACACTCCCGATACGTCTTACTATCGGGGGTGTCTTACTATCGGGGAAACACGGTAGCATAGAAGGATGCATAGAAAACGAAGAGCTTTTTCTTTTGGGGGGCTTCAAGATTGTCGCAGACCCCCAAGAGAAGGATGGTGGGGCTGCATGGGACCCTAATCTTCCCTATGGAGTTGATATCAGTGAGGACTTCCTGCCAGAAGGCCACTATGCGGGGACACGACCAGACAACGTGGAAAAAACCTGCTTCATCTTGCCCGCATCTGGGGCATACTGCTGAGCGACCAGGAAAGATTCTTGCAAGGCGGGCCGGAGAGTACTGGGTGCGGTGTAAAAATTTTAACTGTGTAAATCTGTTTCTGGCGGATATCATTAGTGGTAAATATTGTTGGATGCCCTCCTCCCAGTCATCATCCGCCAGGTCCGGGATGTCTGTCTGCCAAGCGTTATATAACTGTGTGACCTTAGATGTATCCAGCCCCGCCAGCATATTATAAAGAGCAGAGAGTGTGCCCTTTTGCTCCTCTGATCTCAAAATATTTTCTAGCTCCGTTGTTTGTAACACGATTCTCTGAGGGAATTGGGAGCTGTACGCATGGCGTAGTTGGAGGAATCTAAAGAACATGTGGTTTGGTAACCCCTTATCCCGCTTCAAAGTGTCAAAGGGGGCTAGTTGTCCAGCTGTCACTACGTCCCTTAGTTGTGCGATTCCATATCTGATCCATATACCTGGATCAGGAATGGTGCGCAAGTGGGGTAACTCTGGGTTTCCCCATAGGGGGGTGTTGGGAGACCACGTGTCCGGTTGCTGTGTTAGAGTGTGGACCTTGTTCCATACCCTGAGGGTGGATCTCATTGGGGCAGAGACCCTTGTGCTAGATTTGGGGCCTTTAAAGATCAGGCTCCCAAGCTCTTCTGGGGAGCCAAGGATCTCCGCCTCCAATGCAGAAGCTGGGTTGCCTGTGTTCTGAGCGAGCCACCATTTAACTGTGACCAGCACCGCTGCCCAATAATATTTAAGAAGATTCGGTAGGGCAAGTCCTCCTAGCGTGAGTGGGAGTTGGAGGGTCGCTTTTGCTATACGTGGGGGTGTTCCTTTCCATATAAAGTTAGTCAGTATACCGTCCACTTTTCTGAAGAAGGATACGGGTATGTGTACTGGGGTCTGTCTAAAGAGATAGGTGAATTTCGGGAGTATTGTCATTTTGATCAGGTTGACCCGCCCCACTGGAGACAGTGGGAGGGACTTCCAGGCTGCGCATCTCTGGGACAAGTGGGACACCACCGGGTCCAAGTTTAGTCCAATGAATTGGCCCAGGTCTCGGTGGATCTCTACCCCCAGGTATCTAAGTTGCGAGACCCTTTTAAGTTGCGTGTCTGGAGGATTAGACGTCCTTTCCGAATGTAAGGGTAGCAGAGTCGACTTTCCCCAGTTGATGCACAGCCCAGAGTAACACCCGAAATCGTTAATTACCGATAGTGCCGTCTGGAGAGAGACCCCATCATCTTTAAGGTATAAAAGGGCGTCGTCGGCATATAGTGACACTTTTTCGTGGAGTGCGCCTACCCTGATACCCTGTATGGCTTGAGTGGAGCGTATAAGGATCGCCATTGGTTCTATCGCCAGTGCAAACAGCCCCGGCGACAGAGGGCATCCCTGTCTTGTTCCCCTGCCCAAGCTAAAGGGGGGGGGAGAGGACGGTTCCCGTTCGTACCCTGGCTACTGGGAGGGTGTACACTGCCGCAACCCAGGAGATGAAGGTTGGTCCGAAACCGAACCTGCGGAGGACCTCCCACAGATAGGGCCACTCGACCGAGTCGAAGGCCTTCTCTGCGTCTAGAGAGGCCACTACCGCCGGCTGGGCCCCTTCATCCCTCAAGGCCAGGACCGCATACAGCCTGCGCAGGTTGATATCCGTCCCCTTACCGGGCATGAATCCTGATTGGTCCTCATGGATGACAGTAAGTATTACCTCATTTAGGCGCCTGGCGAGGATCTTGGTGAGGATTTTTGCATCCGCATTTAAGAGGGAAATAGGCCGGTAGGACGAGCACAACTGTGGGTCCTTGCCCGGCTTGGGGATAACTACTATTATGGCCTGGGCCATTGACGGGGGGAGGGCCCCTTCCTTTAGGGTTTTCGTGATCATGGCGTGGAGTTTAGGTGCCAATTCTTCAGCGTACTGTTTGTAAAACTCCGGGGGTAACCCATCTATCCCGGGAGTTTTACCCGCCTGCATGGAGCCGAGTGCCATTTGCACCTCTTCGATAGTAATTGGGGCGTCCATGAGTGCTCTCGCTGCTGGTGTAAGGGTCGGGAAGGTCACTCTGTCTAGATATGCTGCCAGTTCCCCCTCTGTGCGCCGAACCCTTGGGGAGTATAGCTTAGTGTAGTAATTTACAAAGCATGTATTGATAGCCCCGGGATCTAATGCCATTGTACCATCCTCCCGCCTTATCCTGGGAATAGCAGAGACCATGGACTGTTCTCTGGAAATCCAGGCTAGCATCCTCCCTGTTTTATCGCCCTGTTCGAATATTCTCTGTGTTTGGGCTAATTGTCTCCTGTCGGCCTTCGCCGTTCTGAGTAACAACACCTCCCTATATGCCACCCTCATGTCCCGTGCTGTGACGGGGTTAGCCGTCTGGGCAAAGCTTGTCTCCAGTGCTTGAGCCTTCTGCTCCGCCTCTTCTAGGATTATTTGCCCATTCCTGCGTTCCCTGTTTATGGAGGACATGTAGCATCCCCTAATATAGGCTTTAAAGGCATCCCAGTCTGTAGCCGGGGAGGTAGAGCCTTCGTTCAGTGACCAGTATTGCGCTATTTCTTTGGCCATCTCAATTTCTATGGTAGGGTGATTTATCCAGTACTTAGAGAGTCGCCAGATTCTGTCTGCTTGTGGCGTTTTAGTTTGTATTGAGCAGAGTAGTGGGGAATGGTCAGAGATACCTCTAGGAAGCATTGCTACATCCTGAATTTTAGGCAGTAGACTGGGGCTACTGTACATCAGGTCAATTCGGGATAAAGTATTGTGTGACGAAGAGTGACAGGAGTAGATGCGTTCCATCGGATGCTTCCATCTCCATATGTCCGTTAGCCCATAGTTCTGCGCCCATCTCGCTAGAGATGAGTCAGTGGCAGGGTCCGGGGAGAGTTTGTCCAGGGAGGGGTTTGGGGGCATGTTGAAGTCACCTACCAGTAGTATGTTGTCTGTAGGGAATGTCGTCAGGAGAGTGGCGATATGTCTCAGGAGCGTAAGGGTGGCCGGGGGGGGGGTGCATAAAGTCCCACCAAAACCATATCTATCATGTCAATTACTGCGTGAAGTATCACGTAACGCCCCTCCGGGTCTAGTTTGACGGCTATTAGTTCAAATGCAAGGGACTTGTGGACCAAAACACTAACCCCCCGGGCATGACTAGAGTAAGTGGCGTGGTAGTGATGATTCACCCAAGGGCGTTTAAGGCCCATGATCCTCCTACCCACCAAATGTGTCTCCTGTAGTACACAAATGTGGGGGTTATATTTTTTCATGTAGGAAAATACTAGGGAGCGCTTGATCTTGTTGTTCAGTCCCCTCACATTCCAGGACAATATTTTCAGAGGAGCCATGGTGTATATGGATCTAAAATATTGTTCGGATAGTGCTTTCCCCGCCTAGTCTTAGGGGTACCCACCTCCTGGGCCTTCCTATCTGCGGTGATTAGATGTTGGTTTGGGGCATTAGGGTGGATGGAATACGTCCTCGTCTGTCTAGAGCATATGTCTGTATACAGTCGTCCGTAGCCATAGGGACAGTGAGTCTGAAAAAGCCAGAACAAAAAACAACCAAAAGAAACAAAGAAAAAAGAGTAAACCATTAAACAGAATACCCAGCCCATCCCTCCCCACACCTTGAATAACGTATCACAAGGTGTTTGTGTACCCATGTCCCAAAACTTTTTTTTAGGTTAGTAACCTAGGAAATGTTCCTGTGGGGGGCGGTGCGCAACGACAGCACACCAAGGACTCTGTCACCCTCCTACCGGAGCAAGGCGCTCCGCATATTAGGGTGCTAGAGGCGTACATAAAAATAAAAATAAAAAATAAAATAAAAAACCAGTAAAATAAGAAAACATATACATAAATGATTTAAAATCTGCTGCATCCGGGTGTGTAACACCCAACTCTTAGAGTGATCTAAGGGCACATACTTAGTTTCAAACGTATAAGGCTATCAACCATTACAACTATCGGCTCCTATATCAGGAGAACTCCAACTCCTGAGCTGGCCCCTTATGTAGGATAGTCCAGACAGTGCAGTTCGGAAGGTTATAAGCAGAGCTTCCCTCGCCCGCCAATGCAAGAGAGGGCAGGGGGGGGGGAGAGGCATCCGGAGAACCGTGAACCTACACAAAAAGTCCCCCCACCCTCAGGGCCATCACCCGTCCCGATCCCCACCTTTGAGTAGCGTCCTTCTGTTTCAGGCCCATGTCTTTAGCAAACCAGGGGAGGGGGGCAGTGAAGAGGTAAATGTGAAAGTAAAGGCACGGAGGTTTCTGCGGCAGGAGGGGGGAAAGAGGGAAAGACGGGTCGCAGGGTCCCCCATTACTCCCAGCCGGGAGGCAGTTCACAGTTACAGTGGGGTGAAAGAATATCGGGAGACACCCCAGCATGTTGGCAGATTAAGTTCAGACCCCTCGGGAGGTCCCCCAGCTAGATTCCTTGTCCGTGGAGGAATGTATGGGTATTCCCTTTTGGCGTACCCCCGTGCCATTAATGTCTGGTATATCTGCCCCCCCCTAAGCCCCAGGGCAAGTACCTGATTAGGTCGAGCTGGCCAGCTCTCCGGATGTCGCCAGGGTGGTCATCATCTCAGCCGTGGAGGGGTGCGGTGATGGATCGTGGAGGAGGTCAGTAGCGGCAATGGCGGGTGGCATCGGAGGATGAAGGAGGAGATTCGGGTCGCGGCGGTCAGCGGTCTCTGGGTAGGGATTCCGCCCATCGGGAAGCTTCTTCAGGGGAGGTAAAGAATCTGGCGGTTTCTCCGTCCAGGACCTTCAGGCGTGCCGGGAACAGCATGTTGTATTTGATTCCTCGTGCACGGAGTGTTGCTTTCACGTGGTCGAATGTTCTTCTCTGCCGTTGGGTTTCGATGGAATAGTCCGGGAACACCATTAGTTTAGTATTTTCGTGGCGTATGTCGCCCAACTTCCTTGCCTCCCTGAGGACCAGGTCCCGGTCCCGGAAATTGAGTAGCCGGAAAATAAAGGTCCGTGGGGGAGCCCCAGGTGGGCCTCTAAGCGAGGGCATGCGGTGGGCCCTTTCAACTGCGAAGTGGGGAGAAAATGGCGCCTGGGGGAAAAGCGCACGAAGGAGCTGCTCCGTAAATTGCACAGGGTCGCGGCCCTCAGCCCCCTCAGGCAGTCCCACCACCCGGAGGTTATTCCTCCGGTTGCGGTTCTCCTGGTCCTCGGCCCGGGATTCCACAGCCCTCATTTTGACCTGGAGGGTGCGGATGGAGGAGTCATGTTCCCGGAGAGTGTCTTCAGCGTCTCCAACTCTCCTCTCCGCCTGCGTCAGGCGGTCCCGCACTTTGTGAATGAATGAATGAATGAATGATTTGTATAGCGCTGCAACTGCGAACTGAATCGCCTCGAGGCGCTTGACTGCTCATGTTGGGATGCCATGTATTAGAAGAGGTGGGTCTTGAGTTTTTTCCTGAAGGCCTGATGGTTTTCTTCCATGCGGATGTTGTTTGGTAGAGCATTCCATAGCCGGGGTCCCTGTACTGCGAATCTTCGTTCTCCCTTCGATTTGTAGCGGGCTTTGGGGATGAGAAGGCGATTTTGGTTTGTTGATCGAAGTCTGCGATTCGGTATGTATTTTTCTATTTTCTCACAAAGGTATTGAGGCGCATTTCCTTGTGTACATTTGTGGGTGAGGCAGAGGGTCTTGAATGTGATCCTGTCTTTTACCTTGAGCCAATGGAGGATCCTTAGGGATGGGGAGATGGATTCCCAGGGTTTCTTTCCGGTGACTATTCTTGCTGCTGTGTTTTGGACAATTTGAAGGCGCGCAATCTGGTAATCCGGTAATCCTATGTAGAGTGAGTTTGCGTAGTCGAGCCGTGAATTGATGATCGTTCCTACTACTACCGCTTTTTCCTTTTCCGGGATGAAGGGGATGAGTCTGCGTAGCATGCGAAGGAGATGGTGGGATCCGCTGATTACGGATCCTATTTGTGCCTCCATTGTCATCTCTGAATCAAAGATTACTCCGAGGCTTTTGGCTTTGTTGCTTGGAAGGATGGTCTGTCCCAAGATGGTTGGTGGTGTCCAAGGGGTCTTCGTCTTTTTCCTTGAGTTTGCGTCGAGGAGCAGTAATTCTGTTTTTGATCCATTTAGTTTGAGGGAGCTAGTGGTCATCCAGTCATCTATCAATGTGAGACATTTTCCTAGTTCCTGGTATTGGTCTTTTTGTCCGGTGATCCGGAAGTACAGTTGAGTGTCGTCCGCGTATGAGTGGAAGCACAGATCCAATTTGCTAATAATTTTGAAGAGTGGTCGGATGTAAATGTTGAACAGTACTGGTGACAATGGTGATCCTTGAGGGACTCCATAAGTGATTGCCCGAGTTTCCGAAGTGAAGGCTCCTAGTTTCACTGTTTGTGACCGGTTTCCTAAGAAGGAAGCGAACCATGGCAGATCTCCATCTGTAACTCCTGCCACTTCCTTGAGGCGGCTGAGAAGCATGTTGTGGTCCACTGTGTCGAACGCCGCACTGAGATCCAGCAATACCAGAAGACACGATTCTCCCTCATCCGCTGCTTCTAGGGCGTCATCCCATATTTTCAGAAGTGCCGTTTCTGTGCCATGGCCTGGGCGGAAGCCCGATTGTAGTGGGTCTAGGAGCTTGTGTGTGTCCAGATGAAGTTGAAGCTGTTGTACTACTGCTTTCTCCATGATCTTGGAAATGGTGTTCAGGCTTGTTACCGGTCTGCGATTGTTCGGATCCTTGGGGTCGAGGTTGGGTTTCTTTAGTAATGGTTTGATGATGCCTTGCTTGAGGGAATTCGGAACCAATCCTTCTTTGAACGACTGATTTACTAGGTGTGTGATAGCGGGGGCCAGAATGTCGGAGCATTCTTTCAAGAGTTTTGTGGGGATGATGTCGTTTGGCGAGGTGCTGTCTCGGAGGCTCTTGATGACATTTTTGGTTTCATCCGTTGTGATCGGGGTAAGTGAAAAATGTGGTGCTTGTGCGCTGTGGATGTAAAATTCCTTACCTGGGTTGAGTTGAGTAGAGCTGGTTGTTGTTTTTTTTTGTTGAATTATTTTCTGAATGTTGTCTATTTTGTTGATGAAAAAATCTGATAATTTGTTGCAGTATTCTTGGGTTTCGTTTCCTAGGGGCTCAAGGCAGGTGGGGTTCATAGTCTGGGCGACTAGTTTGAAAAGTTCCCGTGGTCGGTTTAAGGCTTTTGAGAGGGTGTTTGAGACATGTTCTTTTTTTGCTGTGAAAATTGCTTTATGATATCTCTTGGTGAGTATTCTGTAGTTTGTGTGATTTTCCTTTGTGGTGTTTCTTCTCCAGGCTCTTTCTGCTCTTCTGTGTTCCCGTTTCAGTAGAGTAAGCGTGCCATTAAACCAACCAGAATTTTTCTTGCGGATGGGTACTCGATGTTTCGGGGCGACTGCGTCTGCTGTTTGTAGAAGTGCCTTGTTTATGAAGCTGAGTATTCGTTCTGTTGAGTGGTTTTGATTTAGTGTACCCATTTTGTGTGTTAGTGTGGTTTTGAAGATTTCCGAATGTAGTTTCTTCTGCGATCTAATCCAGTGTGTTGTTGCTGCTGGGTTTGGTTTTTGCAGGGAGATGTTGGTGGCGATCTCAAATTTGATAGCGTGGTGGTCTGACCATGGTAGCGCTATGTTGTCTTGAATGCTGATGTCCGTATTTTGCTTGAAGATGAGGTCCAGGATGTGACCCGACCCATGTGTGGGAGCCTTTACTAGTTGTTGAAGCCCTAGGTCTTCCAGTTGATTGATGCAGGTGGTGGCGATGAGGTCTTCGGTGGAATTCGCCCAGAGGTTGAAATCTCCGAGTACCAGAATCTTGTTGTTTTTCAGGGTGTGTGCCGAGATGAATTCCGTGAGTGGTATCGGTAGATTTGTCTTTGGTCCTGGTGGTCTGTAGCATAGCAGCATGTGGATGGTTTCTTGTGGTGTGGTTTGCATCTGTAGAGTAAGTGTCTCCATAAACGTTGCTTTGTTCTGTACCGTAGGTTTGACGAGCGCTAGATGAGCTTTGAAGATCACTGCTAGGCCTCCTCCTTTTTTTCCTTTCCGATGCTCGGTTAGGATCCTGTAGTTTTCTGGCACTAATTCTGTTAGGATGGTGTTGCAGTCAGGTGTTAGCCAGCTTTCCGTGATGAAGAGGCAATCTATGTTGTTTTGTGTGATGAAGTCATGGATTTCGTGCCTGTGCTTGACTGCCGATCTGGTGTTAATCAAAGCGCATGCTAACTGTTGCGGTTGAGTTGTAGTCTTCTTATGTTTGATCGTTGCTTGTGGATCGATTCTTAGTAGTCGTTCTTTTTGTAATATTTTTTGAATGTCGGTCGGTAGAGTTGCGGTCAAATTTCTTAGTCTGCATAGGGACTCTGCTGAGTATTTGAAATTGCACATGTTGAGGTGCTCCAAAAAAAAATTTCCCTGCTGTGGACGAGATGATGCGTTGAAAAAACGCTGATGCTGTTGTTGAGGCGATAACGGTCTTGCGCAGGCTAGTTGAAGATGTTGCGGATCTGTGGGAAAACCCTGTAGACCTACACCCTCCCTCCCGTTGATCCAGAGGAAGGCGAAAAACCCCTACTAGTCCATGTCTTTCCTGAGCAGGCCCATCTCCAATTGTACCTGCTTGATTTTAGCAGTGAGGGAGGTCTGGCAGCCCGTGATCGCCTGCATTAGGGCGTTAAACTGGTCAGTCCCAAGCGTGGATGGGTCGGCCTGGTCGGTCTGAGACGCCATGTCTGTAGCGCAGAGTACACGCGGACCCCAGGCTGCAGCGGGGGCTTTTTGGGCTGGAGGGCGTTTGCGGTGGGATCCGGAGCTGCCCCTTCTCATGCCCACACCACTCCGGGTCAGTTCGGTGGAATTGGCAGCAGTCAATTGTCCTGTAAACCGGATAATAAGGCCTCTAGACGCGGAGCTCCTGTTCCACATGTCCTGCTAGGTTGCCATCTTGGCCACGCCCCTTGGTGCCCCTTGTTAATTCTACTTTAGGATTAGTGAAATGTACCTGCTTACTCAAAGAAAAACTGTCATTGTAGCAAAGTAAAACACAATAGTCAATGATTATTTCAAATCAAAAAAAACCTTTATTTAGGTCACACCAACAAACCAAAGAGGAACGCAGCCATGGTGAAACTTGGGGAATTTGCAAAGTCTTGGCCCCCCACGGCAACCATCATTGTTCAAGCGTAGAAAATTGGGGGCCTGAGGAGTACGTATATTAAGGGGAGTGCAATCTGGTCGTGAAGTCCAAAGTATCCGGAACTGCAGCAGATGCCATCTAGGTCCCCAGGCTCTGGTACTACAAGAGGCTCCATCTTCTCTCAGACCAGACTGATTCCAGGTCGTCACTCTCAGGTCTTCCTTCCACGCTTCCTTCCACGCTGTGGCTGTCGTGCTGGTGGGGTGGCAGAAGGAGGAGGAGGAGGAGGCGGAGCATGGTAGCTATGGCAAACATGTGTGACTGGGGTCATCTCCCCAGCCCTACCCTTATTTAGGACATGGAGGATGAGCCCCTCACACATGTTGCGTTGCCTCACCTCCATACCCATCATTTTTGTGACAACCACCGAGCCAAAGGTCTCCTCGTCGGCGGGTGTGGCATGTAGGGAGTCTGAAGCCTCTCTGATCATGCGGAGCGCTGACTGTGCCGCATAACCCCCCCTTCTCGCCCTTTTGTACGGAGGGCGGAGGGGAGGGGTTTGGGTGTCAGTCAGGCTCCGCGGCCTAGCCCCCTCTTGGCTGCCACTACCCAGCTGGTGGCTGCCACTAACCCCTGCCTCCTCCTGACTGCCACCTTCCACAGCCACCTCCTGGCTGAGGTCTTCCTGTGTATGAAAAAGGGACATAGTTTCAGTTATTTGTTCATCAAACACACACAATTCTCATCTAGTGACTGGTGCAAAATGTTTACAAATAGAAAACCATACAATTCTCAGCCCTGCAGTTTAGATTCTGGCCCCAAATGTCTCCCACACCACTGTCTGTTGATATGTCAAACACGTTAGGAACTAAGCAATTGGCGATCCTGAATTAAGTGAACATCATTCATTATTCCCATAAATGGTAACAAAACTACTATACCTGGAACAAGCTGGGCTCCTCCACCTCTTCCAGACTGGAAGGCCCAGGTTGCTCCTCGGAAGCCTCATCAGGGGTGGGCTGCGCGCAAGGAAGCGTGGAAGGAGGAGTTGAGGTTGGCTCCGTGACATCAGCCTGGTCCTTCAGAAAATGGAGACTCTGATAGTACCAGAGCTTGGGCACATAGACCTCATCTGCTGAAGTTGCAGTTTCCTCAGACTTAACGACCTTCTTCCGCTCCCTGATATACGCACTCCTCAGGCTGCCAATTTTCTTTCTTATATCATCAACAGTTGCCGTGGGGAACCTTGGCTTGACAAATTCCACAAGTTCCTCCAGGGCTGCGTGCCTCTTTGGTTTGTTGGTGTAATGTGGGTGTTTACCCTGCCACAATATGGGAAAATCCCTGTATTTGGCAATGAAAAGGGGGAGAAAACTCATGTCGTTGAATCCCTTCATATCAATCTCTGCAAGACACAACACCACACAAAACCCTATAAATTATGTCAGGCTAAACTCTCCTAATCTTCTCCATAAAGAAGCCTCAAGTTCAAATCAGTCTAGGCTAGTTATGTACCAACGTCAAATTGTACCTTCGTTTGTAGCGATCGTCTCGTGTGAGTTTTCTCTCCCCTCGTCTCCCAGATCGTGGCTACGACACAGGCGTGTGACGTTTTATATACAGTGCGCATGCTTCAAACTCCGCCCGCCCCTGACGATCTTTCTCGTCTATTCCCCACCCCTTCTCTTTACGGCGTAGTGGGGAGAGCACATGGCGGGGACACAGCAGGTGCGCCACAAATATCCCACCAACGAGGAGGAGGACGAGGAAAGTCCGGAGGCAGAAACGTCCCGATCCCGGAGCCTAAAATTCAAGGCCTCCAATATGTCATTTGGAGAAATGTTGGAGATGGTGGACATATTAAAGAGGAGCGACTATGATGGGAAGTATGGGCCTTACCTCAACCCCAATGTCCGCAAGGCCAAGATCATGTCTAAAGTTGTGAGGAGGCTGTACAATCATTTTGGGGTACAACGATCCAAGGAGCAACTGAGGAAACGCTGGTCAGACCTGAAACTGAGGGAGGCCGATCAGTACAGAAAGATCAAGCGAATTCTTCTAAAAAGTAAGTAGTTGTGTTTTGTGTTTGATTTCTTGCTTGCATACTGCTCCATTGTGGTTGGATTTTTACAAAGTTGTACATTCCAAAATGGCCACTTTCAGGTTCGTTTGTGCATTCGATCGTACTCAGCCTCGATCTTTCTGCCACTGTCATGGTCGTGTGTGTGTCCATTCGATCGTACGCAACCTCGATCGTTCGGCCACTTATAATACGAGGTTTGGTGAAGTTTTTATTGAAAGGAAGTTTGTTCTCACTAGAGATGTCAGCAAGAGCGTAAACCAAATTTTGTCAATGTAAAGGAGAGGTCACTCAGTAGCTGTTTACCCATCTGGACTCTAGAGCACTAGTGCTGGGACACCCAAACCCCCTTTTTATTATGCTTTTCCACACATGTGCTCCAGTGGATACTAGAGGGGGGTCTCCATCACACAAACTTCTACCAAAAAGCTAGTCAGTTTAGCACCTTTACAAAGTGACTACATTCATGTAGTTGACATTTGTAACTGGCCAAACTAAAATAGTGTCCGTCACTTTCAAGCAATGTTTGTCATTTCCTATTTCTGCCCTCAATAGATTGTGTTGCTAAATCTTCCTTTTGGACATTCTCATAGGGGAGCGAAAACTTGGGCCGTCTGAGGAAACCCCCAAACCAACACCTCCCAAAAAAGGGGAAAGAGCAGAAGCAGAGGAGGAGGAGGAGGAGGAAGGAGAGATCATCGAACTTGGAGAAATTGTCACCACAACAGGTGAGTGTTGGAGAACACAGCTACTGGTAAGCTAATCCATGTATGGCTGCCTCATTTCCAACACCCCATTTTTGTTTGTTTGTGGTTTTTAGGTGACGTGGATGTTGTGGAAGAAAAATCGCACTTTACCACAGAGAGTGCCCACGTACTCATCGGAGAGATAATGGTCTGCAATCGAGATCTAGATTACATAAAGCAAAACATCAATGATGTTCAACAAAAATTGAAGAACATCATTGATGTTTTAGGAAAAATATGAAAACGCACCAAGTAATTAACACACATTTGTGCCAGCTTCTGAACACATTTGCAACTTAAAAACTGTGTGAAATTTGGAACATGCACACATTGTGTCCACATGTGCTAGCTCCCATCATGGTGGATGAATGCCAACGTTTTTTTGGGGGTGCAAACACTTTACGAACTACGAAAGTGGTTGTGGTGAAGGGGTTGCACCCCCAAAAAACGTCCATTCATCCCCATGATGGAAAATGGCACTTTTGAAGCTTCTAGGCATGTGTTTTACCATCTAATGTCCATTTTCAGACCCAAATTGTGTGCATGTTCTAAATTTCCACTTTCCGGGGGTGACCCCCCCATGTGATGAAGGCAAGATCAAAACACACTTTGAACATATAGTCATGTCTGATCTTGTCTTCACTTTACAAAGTTGAACTTTCCGAGTTCATAGGTTCTGTTTTGCTCCATGCCTGGTTTTACCAATTGCGGAATGTTTGTAAACAATGTTGTAAATAAACAAGATGTTGTCAGTTTTGGCGTGAAGATTGTAAACGCACTTGTGAATGTTTTCCTAGTAAACTTTTTTAGTTTTCTAAATGTGTGGCTTCCTTATTTAAAAAACACAATGCATTATGTATGTAAAATGTAAAGGATATGGGGGGCAATGGGTGTTATTTACTAAAGGCAAATCCACTTTGCACTCCAATTTTCTTTCCCTGGGAACTTTTTCAATGCACTTGTAGAGCATAGCGGATTTGACTTATGTAAATGACACCCACAGTGCTTTGTACGAAAACACGGAGCACAGCATTTTTCAGAATACACACATGTCAGACCTGGTGCTGAAAAGGAGTATTTTGGGTGTCAGTTATGCAGGACAAACCTTCTCTAGACCAAAGATTAGGTAGCAAACACACAACATGAGAATAATCTTTTTGGGAAGAAGAGACTGTTACCTCCTTTTGCCCAGAAAGTGCATTCCCACTGTCGAAGGCAAATGGAAAAAATGTCAAGGTAAAATAAGCTAAAAAGAAGACTGAAATGACAAGAAATCATAGGTTGGTTAAAATATCTGATTTATTAAAAAAATGCCTCTCACACATCGTCAGGCAGAGCAATGGCCCCCCTACCCACAAAGTACTCCATATATTGGTCCCGGACCACACGGGCATTTAGAGGGGGCAAGCCTGGACGTGCCACTCGAAGGGCTGTGAGGTCCGCATTTGGAGGGCCCTCCACATCTGGGCCAACGGGCACCACATAGTTCCTGTTATGTCTTTTGAGGAAGTTGTGCAATATGCAACAGGCAAGAACTATGTGGTTCAGTTTGTATTCCGCCAAGTTAAATGCCGTCAGGAACAGGCGGAAGCGGCTGGCCAGGATGCCAAAAGTGTTCTCCACCACTCTTCTGGCTCTGGACAGCCTGTAGTTGAAGACCCTCTGGTCCGGGGTGAGGGTCCTCATCGGGAACGGCCTCATCACATGGGGAGTCAACGCAAACGCTTCATCTGCGACAAAGACGAAGGGGAGTCCTTCGGCATTCTCCTCTGGAGGTGGCAAGCACAGACTGCCACTTTGGAGACGCCAGTAGAACTCCGTGTGCGTAATGGCCCCACCATCCGATATCCGGCCGTTCATCCCCACGTCCACATACATAAACTCGTATGTTGCCGACACCACCGCCAACATCACTACACTATTAAACCCTTTATAATTATAATAGTAGGACCCCGAGTTGGGCGGTGGGACGATGCGGACGTGTTTCCCATCAATTGCCCCTCCGCAGTTAGGAAAGTCCCAACGGCTGGCAAAGTGGGAGGCCACAGTCTGCCATTCCTGTGGCGTGGAAGGGAACTGTGGAGTGAAACAAGAAAAAAAAAATTAGTCACTTTGCACCTAAACATTGCAAGCAGATTAGACAATCAACATCTTGGAACAAGAGCATTGTATAAAATTTGAGGCTGGAAAGTATTTGCACAGAAAAGTAGAGGCTCCCCTTCACAGATTACTCACCCCCCCATCAATCCGCCCACTTCTGATGGGACATTGGCAATAACTAGGGTTTTGGGGGGGGGGGGTGGTGGACAGGTAACCCTCTGCACTTCATTGATTGGCAAATGGCTCAAAAATGTGGGCTAGTTTGCCCAGACCCTCTGTACTTAACACTATTGGCAGGCCACAGGAAAGATCAAATAACATTTCAACCCCCCCCCCCCCCCCCAAAAAAGGCAGGCACAGTGTGACATTATTAAATTACCAAGCAAGCTAATAGGAGGGAAAGAAGACAAAAAAATAGGAAATGGAAAGTATGGAGGCAGCCCCTTGCACTACATGCTTTGCTGAATTCATCCCTAAAGATGTGCACTATAAAGAGGTAGGTATATAGTGTGTATGGACCTTGGGAAAGCCAGCAGATAAAGGATTGGTACCATCTGACAGAGCAGTTGGGGGAGGGGGTTCCTAATGAGTTTGCCCCCCCCCCACCAAAATAAAAAAAAAGGGGGCTCTACATGAAGTAAACCACACAGCAAACATTTGTGCATATTTTAGGGGGTGTTTTGGGGCAAACAATACTATGCAGCAGACAAAAGACATTGCTTAAGTGACTAGGCCATAGGTGTCTATTGGGGCAGAAGAGCATGCTGGGGAGGTAAGTGAAGGGAAAAATGCATGAAGGAGAAAAGGGGCACAGCATATTAGAACATATTGCAATCATGGTAATTAGGGAAGGAGGTCAAAAATAGAAGACATTAGCAAACAGAGCATACATAGAAGGGAATAGTAAAGTATAAATGTTACCTTAATATAGTCCTCCTGCAGGACCTGAATGATGGCAGAACAGGTCTCTGGAATAATGAGTCCCAGGGCCTGGGGAGAGATACCTGAAGAGAACTTCAAATCCTGAAGACTTCTCCCTGTCGCCAAGTACCTCAA
>CM053026.1:483270036-483284684 GCA_028564925.1 Lithobates sylvaticus
AGTGATGTCCCACAAGAACTGACCTTCTATATGCATCCTACGCTGCCCTGAGTGCCGGTCCTGTGTGCCTACTTACATTACTTTTTAGCCTACCTGGAAAAAGAACTTCACAAACTAATCAGTGACTACTTAGCAACTAACACCTGTTTGAACTGAGACAGTAAACACTTTGCAACGCTCAGAAGTGTATATTGTGTAGGGTTAAGGAGTATCACACAGGGTGCAGGACTCAGGAGTGGGTACCATCAGAAATTATCTTACTCCCAACCCCTCTCCCCCAGTACAGGGCTCTTCCACTAACCCCTCCTCCCAGTACAGAGATTTTCCCTTAGCCCCAAACCCCATCCCTTCTAAGTACAGATTGTCAGAGAGAGGGGCTGCTGTGAATGGGCAGCTGGTACTACTAGGAGAAGATTTCAGTGCCAGCTGGGGGGCTAGGCTGTTGTGGCTGGCCTCGTACTCCGTGTCATATGGAGAGCATTGGAGGTCCTGTGCCTGAGTATCCTTAAGAGCACACTGTCACACTGTGTAAACACAGAAGATGGTAGAGGAAGCAAGTAGTGCAGAAAAAAGATTCTTTGTTTACAATTAACAATTCAGTAATCTCAGGGCTGGTGCCAGAGGTGGCAGTATGGAGTTCGGAACCCTCCCAGATAAAATTAAACCCAGGTTATGCCAGTATAGAACACTGAAGACGGAGGTAGGAAGCTAAAAGTTTACTTAGATTAAAAGTTGTTAGCCATAAATCAAACCATGGAGGGTACAGGACTATAAAGATGAGAAAATGAGACTTCTGCTAGGCTTTAAGACCAACACAAAACAGAAATTCAAGCACTAGCCACATCTCCAATTAAAAGGAAACTCAAGGCTCTGCATTTGCATTCTCTCTCACTTGTCAGTGACGCGTGGCCTTACACAGGGGTGTGCAGATCCTCCCATGCAGGGCCACTAATAAGGCAGTACAGCCAGTCCTCCTGTACTGGGCCCGGGCCCCATCAGTTCAAAAGGGGGGCCTGGGTACCTACTTAGCAGGAGGTCTGGCTGTACTGTCTTATTGCGGACACTGATCTTCTTCTGCCTCCCCTGCAGCGCTTCTAGATTCTCCTCTTCTTTCACTCCCTGGCTGCACTGCAGGGACATTGGTTATAGCACATGCGCCTCTTCCATCTGCTGTCTGGGCCCCCCTGTGTGCCCCTTTCCCCCGCAGCGCTACTGATTTCCCTCTTCTCCTCTCCCGCAGGAATCTGCTGCGTGCACACAGGGGGAATGTTTCAAGATGGAGAGCAGGGGAAGGGGCTGGTAAATATGTAATTTACTGGCTCCCTTTTCTGAATGAACACAGTGAGAGATCGGTACCAATAACTCCTGTGCCCATTCATCACTGAAGCACAGAAAACTGTTTACTATGCTTTAGTTTGTGAATGAGCAGGAAGCTTCAGTGCGCTTCCTAATCATTCCTAATCATTCATCTGCATTCATCACATGCTTCTGAGGCTACAGAGAAAAGGACTGAAAAAATCTATGTCTGACTTCTCAGTCACTTCTAGATTGGGGAAGGGGGCCCTGTCAGGTAGGCCGTGATTCCTAACAGCAGGCCTGCTCCCATGTCTATACCAGGAGCTATACCTTCTGGTTCAATGAAGCACACAATTTTCTCATAAGTGGCCATCTGTATGTTGAAAATTGTTTCTTCTATATTAATTAATTTATAAGTTAGCTGGAAGTTAGAAATCTTTGTACAGTATTCATAATTATTTATGAATGCATTACTCGCTGTGCCTTTGAGAAAATGCATTTAGCCTCATCATGCTGCCAGATTTATCCTTAATGGCTATTAATGATAGAATAACATACAGTAAGTGTTCTACAAGTTTCTCTCCAGACCAAAATGTTACAAAATATTTCATACTATATCCATGACCCATAGAAGAAAAAGGCAAAAATTACATAATTAAGAGGAAACTTTACTGTTACATTTCCTCGTAGCATATCCCCTAAGGCTGGATTCACACCTATACATTTTTTGTGATTTTTGCATTTTGCAGATTTGCACTACAGATCGTGTTCCATAGGAAACAATGTTAAATGTACTGAACTAATGAACTGTACTGCAAATTTCAAAAAGCACTAAATCTGCATAGGTGTGAATCCAGCCTTATGCCACGTACACACGATCTGACTTTTCGGCCAGACTATCCGGCAGACATTCCAGAGGAGGTCCGCCGGACTTTCCGAACATGCAGACTTGCCCACACCTGCCCGGACTTTTCCGGCGGACTAGATGCGGCAGACAATCCGCACAATTTAATAAGGGGGCCCCCAGATTCCGGCCCCCCCCACCCTATGTGAATGAGTATGGGGTACGATATACCCCTACCCATTCACCTAGTGAAAAAAGTGTAAATAAAAAACACAACACAAGTTTTTAAAAATACTTTATTACACAGCTCCGGGGGTCTTCTTCCGTCTTGGGGGGTCTTCTCGCCAGACTCCTCCACTATCTTCTGCTAGCTCTTTTACTAGCGGAGGAGCCCGGATTTCTCCTTCGTCGCCGTCCGGGGGTCTTGTTCCGTCTTTGGGGGTCTTGTGCTGATCTTTTGGGAAGAAAAATCCGCCGGATAGTCCGATCGTGTGTACGGGGCATTAATCGCACATTAGGCTCATTTCACAAATCTTCATCACTAGCCTAAGGCTCTCTGATTTCAGCTATGTGAGTGTATTTATATATTTTATTGAACACAAGCAAAAATAACTGTATCTCTGAAAAATCTCTGAAAAATGATACTTATGGCTGTGTGTTAGCTTTGTGAATTTGGAAGATTTTTTTTTTTTTTTTTTTTTTTTTTTTTTATTTGCTGTCCCCACAAAAAAAAAAAAAAATAAAAGAAAAAAAAAAAAAAAAAAACAAAAAAAGGAAAAAAAAAAAAAAAAACAAAAAAAAAAAAAAAAAAAAAAAAAAAAAAAAAAAAAAAAAAAAAAAAAAAACAAACAAAAAAAAAAAAAAAAAAACAAAAAAAAAAAAAAAAAAAAAAAAAAAAAACAAAACCACCAAACCCACCACCCCCAAAAAAAAACCACCCCCCCCCCCCCCCCCCCCCCCCCCCCCCCCCCCCCCCCCCCCCCCCCCCCCCCCAAAAAAATTTACCAAATTTTTTTTTTTTTTTTTTTTTTTTTCCCCATTTTTTTTTTTAAAAAAAAAATAAATTAGAAAAAAATAAATAAAAAAAAAAAAAAATTTATTACCACACCCCCAACACCATTGGGGGGGGGGGGGGGTGGGGGGGGGGTGGGGGTTTGTGAATGGAGATATTTGCATTGTAGACAATAGTGGTCAACTGATTAAAGCTCCACTGTCTCAAACTATAGGTGTAGAATAGACTATATTTTGAATATTGCAAAAATAAAGTTTCCGCTTTTATGTATTTAGCATATAAAGTATATGTACAACCTGCAATCTTCTCACTTTTACACAGACTAGCATGTATCTGTCTGTTAATATCTTTTTCTTGTAACTTTTACAGATAAAAGTGTTCATTGAGTCTACAAACTTGCTACTGTATTTATCTCAGTCTGAAGCTATTTTCTCTCTTTGTCATTACAGGTGTAATTTCCTACTCATGTGACTGGCTGACTGCATTTTTCCTTTTATTACAACATTGGAATTGATTACAGTGTGACTGTGACTGAGTGACTGTAGACGTAGTGGAATCTATGTGTCCTTCTAATTAGAAACAGCAGGATGACAGGATTTTTTTTTTTTTTTTTGCAGTCTTGCAAATTTCAAATGAAAGAATAGGTGCACTTAATTAAATTCAGCTCAAACACCCCCTTGTTGGAGATCACCCATCATGGATTGTAAGATCTCATGAACAGAGCCCTTCTAATCCTTTTGTTTTGAATTGTATTTTAACTTGTACTGTTTCCCTTTATATTGTAAAATGTTGCACAAACTGTTGGCACTATACACTGTAAATCCTGTATAATAATAACAATAATAACAATAAAACAATTTCCACAGCTGGTGCTGGCACATATTCAAGATGGCAAAATAGAACTGCAGCAACAGAATGGAAACATGCTTGCATGTCTCCTATCTTTTTGAGATGGGAATAAGTGACACCAATTAGCAAAAGTATGTAGGTATAGGACACCCCCTGCCATGCCCCCTCAAAGGAGAATTAAACAAAAACAGTGGTTAATTAATCTCACACTTTTTTCCACTACTATTCCTTTATATCGGCTTTTGAAATTTACAAATGCAGCATTTAGAAATAGGATGAGAGGTTTAGCACTAGGAAACACTTTTTTGAAAGATAAAAAGTGCATTCTTTAAACAACTATATAGATCAGACCAAAAATGAGGGACAAATGAGGAGGAAAGAGGGACAGAAGAACTTTGTTCCAAAACAGGGACAGTCCCTCGAAATCAGGGACAGTTGGGAGCTATGTGCTTGGTGCAACCTTCTCTCCCACACCCAAGGCCACAAGCTGAAGCCCACTTCCCACAGTAGAGTATTTCCAAATCCTTCCTGCTGAATCTAAGCTGTTAGCATTAGTCCCACCAAAAGCTAAGAACTTCCAAGAGATGAAGGTACAATAATGAGTGCCCTCCCAGCATGACAAACCTGCCAACAGGATGTTAGTCTGCAGACTTGTTTTTCTTGCGTCTATCTAGTAAGGTTACTTTGTGGTATAAGCAAGGAAGCTCAGACCTCTGCAGTGTATAAATCTGATTTTACTAAACAAAAATGCTGTACATACAAAGCTATTACAATATTAGGAATACAATACGAGACTGACAGCTATAACAAGCAAAATTCATAGCAAATAAGCAGAAACTATGGTCTGTAAACAGTGGAAATACGCTTGAAAGTTACTTAACTCAGGTTACTGTGGTGTGTTTGTGATCTCTGTAGCCAACGAGGACTCAAGCTTCTAAGCAGTTGCTGGAGTGGAAAGGTGGTGTGGGGAGGCAAGGAAGTCTGGCACTACATTAGGAAGGAAGTACAAGAGGAAGAAAAGGAACTTCTCCAACATTCCTTTTCCTCTCGCTGATCACCACCTTATTAGTTTCACTCTCTCCTTATCTTCCTCCTCCTTGGCTTCCAACTACCAAACTATTACCCATAGAAACCTTTGCCCTCTTAACCCTTCTCTTCTTTTTTCTGCTACAGATTGTCTCTATGACAAAATCTCATCCTTGTCCTGCTCCAACCTGACAACTTCTGTCTACAACAGTTCACTGTCATCCACCCTGCATAACTTACTCACAGGAGATTGCTAATCACTTCAAAAATAAGATTCAGACAACTCGTCTCAAAATCTCCACTATACAGATATCACCCTCACTTTACACTCCTCGTCCTCCTGCACAATCAATACTTCCCTCTTTTAACCCGCTACTATAGAGGAAGTCACTAAACGTTTTTTTAATGCCCACCTAACCTACTGCCCCCGGACCCTGTTCCTTCTCAAATACTACGGTCACCCTCTGGCTCTATCCTACACTCTTTATATATTCAACCGCTCCCTCTCTGCGGGCATATTCCCCAACCCTGTAAAACATGCGCTAGTCACTCCCATACAAAAAAAGGTGTGATTCTCGACTTTTCCATTGTTCAAAAAATCTTTGAGGTCTCCATGATAGTCTGTAGCTGAATAAGGACCCTTCTCTGGTGGCACGCCTTACGGTGTTCAAACTCCGATGGAAGTGACTGCTCTTTGATTGTGCACAGTGTGGCAATATCAGGCATGGGTGGGCTAGAGAAATATGAACACAGGTGTGGACAACCACAGCTATAGTATGTTTCTAACAATGGGGGACAGATCATCTCACACAGGGCCATGATGGTTTGGATTTATTCCGACCTTTAATAATATCTCCACTCCTCATACTTGACAAATTGGATTTTGTGTTTTACCAAAAACTCCAGACCTATTGTTTGATATAATATGGCTCTTTGATGTTACGAAACACTTAAGTTGACAATCCTGCAAAGAACAGGAACTAGCTCGGAAAAGTGTGCAAACACTTTTTCACACCACTGTATGTCATACATCCTAGATAAAAGCCAATACATGGTTAATTTGAAAATTCTAAATTCATAATTTAGGCATAATTTAGGCAGGCTAGTCTTGGCACCCTGAGTTTGAAACTCTACATGTTTCATGGCTTACAGCCACTCATCAGGAGTAAGATGCAAAATTATACTAGAAAAAAATGAATGGATAAAATGACCATTAGTATATATAGTGCCTTCTAGGGGAAGGAGATAACAAATATGAACAACTGGTTAATTACTTACAAATTAGTTTGTAGGCTGTGCTCAGCTTTTAAATGGAAATAATTGGTGGCATAGGATATGATGTCTCACCTGGGGTTGAGGCGGGAGACCCCCCCAAAATAAGTGAAGACCAGGGGGCACAGTCATTGGACAAGACAGACTGCCACGACACAGTTCTTGAATGTGATGCGTGTGCATTCAAAATATTTTTTGCATGGGTAAATGAATAAAGCCAAAAGTGGATGAAAAAGCTGGTGTAACTGTTAAGTGAAACATCTATGTGTGCCCATGAGGGAAATAGGTGTAAATGTGACAAGGTGATGTGTATGCAGGAGGCAAGACAGCACAGACCCCATTTGCATGATCATAAAGTATATCATGGAATGCATGAAATGGATATATAAACCAAACTATTACACGACGGTAGGACGGATAATAAGACTAAAAGTCCAGACGCAATCCCAAAAGGGAAATTGAAAAAGTGTGATTAAAAAAACACCTAACCAAACACAATGGCATTCTCACCTGCTGAAACGAACAGCCTGATCAGTTAGCTGGCGCCACGTGATCTCTCCCCATTGAACTGGAAGAGGTGACCTATAACACGTCCCAGCCAGTGCTATCCTCACCCACTTATAGGCCCCACAAGGGTTCCAGACAGAATGGTATCAGTTCAGGTGCCATTCAAACATTGGCTAAATTAGCAAAAACATGAGAGGTAAAAATTGAATGCATGATAAACCAACCAGTTTTGCAATGGTAGGACGGAATTATATTACCCCCACAACCATTGCATGTTTGACCGCACAAATGCCCCTGGTCAGAACTATAACTGCAAGACGATTGGCCACAAGGTAATGCAGTTGTGCCAACCTATCCTTGATGACCTTGGCCAACTGCAACCACACAAGCAATCTTGGATATTTGGGGTCAAAAAGGACAGCGTATTAATGGGCACAAGCAGAGACTTGCCCCATTATCCATTAGACGACTGTAATAATGGGGAACTAGTTACAGTTTAGTGATAAGAGCGACATTGCCAAAGCACTTGGTGGTAGGAGGGGAGAGATGCCCGCAGACCAATTTGCGGCAGATTGACAACATCGGTCCCCCTGTCTTCCCCGGGGGAACAGTGAACTGAGCTAATTACGATGCACTGGCAGTGCGACAACCTATTCAGGACTTTTTGGCTTGTTTCATCCTTGCAAACGTGCAGATAAAGGTCGCAACACTTTAACTGCTCCAGAAAACTTGTTGTTTCTTTCATGGATAGTTCCCAAAGAAATCCAAAGGCTCACACTCCATCTGGAATCAACAGTACAGCAATGACGGCCAAAGCGATCTGGAGTGTAACACACAGTTAGTGCCACAATCCCATATTACCCCCCCCCCATCCACAGGCAACTTGGTTTGATTGAAAAGAAAATATTAGAAGGAGCAATATCAAACTTACACTCCACGGGGTCCTCACACAGGCAGTCAAGTATTCACCCCCCCCCCCTTGGCTTTTTACCTATTTTGTTACATTACAGCCTTTAGTTCAATGTTTTTTTTTTAATCTGAATTATATGTGATGGATCAGAACACAATAGTCTAAGTTGGTGAAGTAAAATTAGAAAAAAATATATACATAAAACTATTTTTTTTTTCAGAAATAAAAAAATGATAATCAGTATGTGCGTATGTATTCACCCCCTTTGTTATGAAGCCCATAAAAAGCTCTGGTGCAACCAATTACCTTCAGAAGTCACATAATTATTGAAATGATGTCCACCTGTGTGCAATCTAAGTGTCACATGATCTGTCATTACATATACACACCTTTTTGAAAGGCCCCAGAGGCTGCAACACCTAAGCAAGAGGCACCACTAACCAAACACTGCCATGAAGACCAAGGAACTCTCCAAACAAGTAAGGGACAATGTTGTTGAGAAGTACAAGTCAGGGTTAGGTTAGAAAAAAATATCCAAATCTTTGATGATCCCTAGGAGCAACATTAAATCTATCATAACCAAATGGAAAGAACATGGCACAACAGCAAACCTGCCAAGAGACGGCCGCACACCAAAACTCACGGACCGGGCAAGGAGGGCATTAATCAGAGAGGCAGCACAGAGACCTAAGGTAACCCTGGAGGAGCTGCAGAGTTCCACAGCAGAGACTGGAGTATCTGTACATAGGATGACAATAAGCCGTACGCTCCATAGAGTTGGGCTTTATGGCAGAGTGGCCAGAAGAAAGACATTACTTTCAGCAAAAAACAAAATGGCACATTTTGAGTTTGCGAAAAAGGCATGTGGGAGACTCCCAAAATGTATGGAGGAAGGTGCTAAGGAGTAAAATTTTACTTTTTGGCCATCAAAGAAAACGCTATGTCTGGCGCAAACCCAACACATCACATCACCCAAAGAACACCATCTCACGTTTTTTCAGCAGTCGGGACTGGGAAACTGGTCAGAGTTGAAGGAAAGATGGATGGTCCTAAATACAGGGATATTCTTGAGCAAAACCTGTACCACTCTGTGTGTGATTTGAGGCTAGGATGGAGGTTCACCTTCCAGCAGGACAATGACCCCAAGCACACTGCTAAAGCAACACTTGAGTGGTTTAAGGGGAAACGTGTAAATGTAGTGGAATGGCCTAGTCAAAGCCCAGACCTCAATCCAATAGAAAACCTGTGGTCAGACTTAGAGATTGCTATTCACAAGCGCAAACCATCCAACTTGAAGGAGCTGGAGCAGTTTTGCAAGGAGGAATGGGCAAAATTCCCAGTGGTAAGATGTGGCAAGCTCATAGAGACTTATTCAATGTGACTTGGAGCTGTGATAGCCGCAAAAGGTGGCTCTACAAAGTATTGACTTTAGGGGGGTGAATAGTTATGCACATTGACTTTTTCTGTTATTTTGTCCTATTTGTTGTTTGCTTCACAATAAAAAAAAAAAAAAAATCTTCAAAGTTGTGGGCATGTTCTGTAAATTAAATGATGCAAATCCTCAAACAATCCATGTTAATTCCAGGTTGTGAGGCAACAAAACACGAAAAATGCCAAAGGGGGGTGAATACTTTTGCAAGGCACTGTATATACAGTTGTGCTCATAAGTTTACATACCCTGGCAGAATTTATGATTTCTTGGCCATTTTTCAGAGAATATGAATGATAACACAAAAACTTTTCTTTCACTCATGGTTAGTGTTTGGCTGAAGCCATTTATTATCATATCAACTGTGTTTACTCTTTTTAAATCATAATGACAACAGAAACTACCAAAAATGACCCTGATCAAAAGTTTACATACCCCAGTTCTTAATACCGTGTATTGCCCCCATTTAACATCAATGACAGATTTAAGTCTTTTGTGGTATTTGTGGATGAGGCTCTTTATCTTCTCAGATGGTAAAGCTGCCCATTCCTCTTGGCAAAAAGCCTCCAGTTCCTGTAAATTCTTGGGCTGTCTTGCATGAACTGCATGTTTGAGATCTCCCCAGAGTGGCTCAATGATATTGAGGTCAGGAGACTGAGATGTCCACTCCAGAGCCTTCACTTTATTCTGCTGTAGCCAATGACAGGTTGACTTGGCCTTGTGTTATGGATCATTGTCATGTTGGAATGTCAAAGTACGTCCCATGCACAGCTTCCTGGCTGATTAATGCAAATGTTCCTCCAGTATTTTTTGATAACATACTGCATTCATCTTGCCATCAATTTTGACCAAATTTCCTGTGCCTTTTTAGCTCACACATCCTCAAACATCAGTTATCCACCTCTGTGTTTCACAGTAGGAATGGTGTACCTTTCATCATAGGCCTTGTTGACTCCTCTCCAAATGAAGCATTTATGGTTGTGGCCAAAAAGCTATTTTGGTCTCATCACTCCAAATTACTTTGTGCCAGAAGTTTTGAGGCTTCTCTGTGCTGTTTGGCGTATTGTAAGCGGGATACTTTGTGGCAGTTGCAAAGTAATGGCTTTCTTCTGGCGACTCGACCATGCAGCCCATCTTTACTTAAGTGCCTCCTTATTGTGCATCTTGAAAAAGGCCACACCACGTGTTTTCAGAGAGTCCTGTATTTCACCTGAAGTTATTTGTGGGTTTTTCTTTGCATCCCGAACAATTTTCCTGGCAGTTGTGGCTGAAATTTTAGTTGGTCTACCTAACCGTGGGTTGGTTTCAACAGAACCCCTCATTTTCCACTTCTTGATTAGAGTTTGAACACTGCTGATTGGCATTCTCAATTCCTTGGATATCTTTTTATACGCCTTTCCTGTTTTATACATTTCAACAACCTTTTCCCGCAGATCCTTTGACAATTCTTTTGCTTTCCCCATGACTCAGAATCCAGAAACGTCAGTGCAGCACTGGATGAAAGATGCAAGGGTCTGTCAGGAGTCCAGAAACTCATTGACTTTTATACACACACACTAATTACAAGCAAACAGATCACAGGTGAGGATGGTTACCTTTAATAGCCATTCAAACCCCTTTGCGTCAACTTGTGTGCATGTTATCAGGCCAAAATCACCAGGGTATGTAAACTTATGATCAGGGTAATTTGGGTAGTTTCTGTTGTCATTATGATTTAAAAAGAGTAAACACAGTTGATTGAAAATAAATGGCTTCAGCCAAACACTAACCATGAGTGAAAGAAAAGTTTTTGAGTTATCATTCATAGGCTCTGAAAAATGGCCAATAAATCATAAATTCTGCCAGGGTATGTAAACTTATGAGCACAACTGTACTAGTTAGCAAGCTATCCTGAAGATAAACACTTAGTCCAGTAGCGACTTCTCATCCAATTCTCTCTGTCCTTTCATCCTCCACAACAGAAACAGCAGGAGTATTTTATCAGTCTTGTTGATGGATGGATCTATAATGAGTGCAGCCAGAAAAAACAGATAGCTCCCTGCTAAACATAGTGCTGTCCTTGCTCTCAAAAAAAGGTGCCCAAAATTAATAAATAACTATTTTCCAATTAATAATTGGAAAATTCACTGTAAGCATTTGGGAGTGAAAAATTAACAGAGGGTGGTATTTTGGAGAAAATGTTTGTAAACGCTAATGTGCTTAAAAGATAAGTTCAACTTTTATAACATGTTACACCCATATTCAGGGTGTAACATGTAACATGTTACATATGCATTTGCCCTCTTTCTCCCCACAATCTCCCATTTTGACAGCTAGCAGGGGATCTTCTCCCCTCTGCCCATCTGGCCGCATCATCCATTCACAGTGTTCTGTGAATGGGAAAACTACAAGGTCTGAAACAGTAGCAGCTGGTGCAAAATATTATGAGGGGGGGGGGGAACTAACACCACCTTTCTAAGACTCCCTGGCCAATCAGGGCTTCCTGAATGGCCGGGAGGAGAATCAGGAAGACAATAGCGAATATTAATTCTCTATTGTCACATAGAGGCGCCTCTAATCATGTGCTTCAAAAAAATAAATCCCCCATTGGAATGCATGCGTCCAGCGCTCTGCATGTAGATTAGGGGCCGAGCGCATGGATTAGGGGGGTGGCACCCCTGCGCCCTGCATGGATGAGCCGCCACTGGTCTGAAAGTCTTTGCGGTTGTCGGCTTGTAGTTTTCAATGAACTACCACAAGGCTGTTGAACGCTGCGGTAGTTCATTGAGCTTCCTGTCACAGTGTGACTGCCTGCCCATATCTGAGGTACAGGCAGACAGATACACAGACAGTCTGCAGGACCGTGGCATTACACCCACGATCTTACAGGTCCCTAAAAAAAAAGATAATAAATGCATATTTTTTTACCTATGAAAAAAATTGCATTTATTTATTTTTATTAAAGGTGAACTTATCATTTAAACGCAGCTAAAAGCTTGTTTTTTTCAGCCAGCAGTTCTGGGTTTGGAGAGCCTTTTTCAAATCAGAATACACAAACATACAGCGCAAATCTATAGAAAATCCACAATCACATAAACAATTCTCAAATTATAAAAATTATGAACTCCTTACAATTTGTTAAAAACCTTCCTATCAATGCTCACCACTAATTCATGTGTTTAAAACAACCTATAATGTGCATTTAAGGTTAAAGTGCAAATCTTAATCCAATAAAGTGCAATTGAAAATCCAATGTATATATGAATATATATGTGTCCCTGCAATTTTCAATGCAATAAATCAAAGGTTTCTTTGCATCAAAAACTGTTGATATGATGACATCGAATTACCACAAAAAAACTATTGATATGAAGTGACAGCAAAACATACAAAAAAACATCCTAAAAAGACTTATATTTCATGAATATGTGAAAAGTGTCCAATATTACAATCAGAAAAATCCAAAATAAATTGTCTTTATATCCCCCAAGTGCATGTGTGCAAAAAAATATCCAAACTCCTGATTTCAATCCCCAAACAATTAAAAATGCAAAACGTGAATCAATAATTTACTTTTACCAGAGTAATTGGTAACAATTGCAATAGATGGGATTTTCCCCTTACTATAGGGAGAATTTACCTTACTTCCTGTTCTGCTTCTGGGAAGTAAGGGGAAACCTGGTCAGTGAGGACAAGGGTTTCCTATGTGCTTGTGTGTAGAAGTATATCAAAGTGCCTATGTGACTTCTAGAGACATTATGTCTGGCTTTTAGGAACTATCCTAACAAGAGGGCCATCGGGAAGGGGGTGGGTGAAGGGAGACACTAAAAGCATATGGATGTGCAGTGTCTAACAAGGGCCAGAGACCGCAGGCGACAATCGAGTAGCAAAACATGCACAAACACTTAAATACATTTTGGCGACTTTGCCAATCAGCTCATTAAATTCTTTCTCCCACAAAGTCATGGGGTGTTTAGTAGGCATTTAAAGAACAAAGTCTGCCTTGTGGTAAGTATAAGGATATAAACTGTGCTCATCATACTGCCTGCTTTCTTTTAGTGACTGTTTAGATTGAGGCCTTCCATACAGAGACCAATTGTACCCAGCACTGCTCAGCTTGCTTTAATGGCCACGGATGGGGTTAAAAGAGGACAATTATGAGCAGACCAAGCAAAGAAAATACTTGGTACCACTTTCAGAAATTTTATAAGTACAATGTAAGAAGCATTCCCTTTTCCCATAGATAAATAAACTATTTTCAATGTGTATGTATTACCATGGCAAGACACCTGAACTGAGTGTATGCCGTTCTGTGGTCATGACATGCTTGAAAGGACTTCGGCATTCCTAACGGATGACTGTTCTAACTGATTATGGTAGCCCTTATAATATTGGCATCATGTTTATGGATATTTATAAGAAAAGAACCCTGTAATGACTGTTAAACAAGTTGCCTTTTATTAAGCCCTGTGTAAAGACATAAACCCGTGTATGAGAGTAAAGGCATAATAAGAGAAACCTAGGATGTTGGATGACGTTTCTGTATAAATTACAGGAAAACAGATTTTCCATACAAGTTAATTTAGGATAAAGCTAGACTTACAATTATGTGCTGCAAAGTAATGCCATGGTCTAATATGTATGTGGCCTAAGGGGATACAACTAGAACCATTTGATGGGTATGAAACTGTCTAAACTTATCTAAATGTAGATCTGACAAATGCACGAGCATCCAACAATTGGTTGAAAGTGTGATAGCCAGCAGCAAGTGCATCCTGTCCCCTGGAGAACGAGATTCATGGTTACAAAGTGCTGACAGATTGCTTTGTGCAAATGGATGTAACACATATGTCTTCAGCACTACTCCCAATGAAGATGAGGTAAGTGTTGGACTTAAACTGCCCTGTGTTAAGTGGAAAGAAGCAATGAGATAGATAATCAATGTAGCTGGATCTACAAATAACAACAAACTTTGTGTATTAGTATATGGTGCCTAAAAATTCACTTTGCTTCTCATGTATGGTAACTTTAACTTGTTGTAGCCCCACACATTTACACTTTGTGCTCCAAACACAACATGGCTAGAAAAAAAAGGGGAATCAGACTTGCAGCCTACAGGCAAATGCATGACATGTCACTCAGAAAACTCTATGGCAGCTATAAATTTTTACTCAACCTTGGCAAAAACTCTTTTTGATATTGTGTAGGTGTACCCCAAATGTCACAGACCAACTATTCACAGGGTCACTCTACATCAGTGATGGCGAACCTTGGCACCCCAGATGTTTTGGAACTACATTTCCCATGATGCTCATCCACTCTGCAGTTGTCATAAATCAGATGTGACCAGAACTGCGTGACTGTGACAGAGAGAACCAAACGTTAGTGAGTGAAAAAGTAAGTAATTTATTAATATAAAGCATACAAATATAAACGCACCACCAATACCAAACAGTGTAAACAACTGTAGCGCCATAACCCCTAGGGGTGGCTATGTTTTTCTGGGCTTATCGATTACCTCCTC
>CM053026.1:483285127-483306363 GCA_028564925.1 Lithobates sylvaticus
AATCCCCAACAGATGTTATGGGTCTGCCCCGCTGGGGCAGTGGAGATCGGGTGGAAGATGGAGATAGACTGCTAGGCTGTCAGAGACCCTTGAGGGTAACCCACTAGTTTGGGGAGGGGGAGGACCTCAGGTCTGGGAGCTCAGGTGCGGAAGGGATCCTTTTCATGACACACTGAGGTATCCTGACTAGTGGCACAGGAGCAGGTGTGAGGACAGCAGCAGGAGAACACTGCCGGGACAATCCCAAGGGAAGAGCACACAAGGTCAATATCATGTACACCCAAAAAAACAACCTATAAACACCTGAAAATGTGCTCTGTTACACTGCTAAAGTGACAGTAAAAAAATAATCATCCACACAAATTCATGACTTCGGTTCACACTAGCCCGACTCCAAAGTCGCGCAATTTAGGTCCCCGACTTTGGCCTCCCCCCGCACCGCTTCCCAGGCTTACATTACCAATTGGTGATCTCGGGAACCATCCAGTAGGGATGAGCCGAACACCCCCGGGTTCGGTTCGCACCAGAACCTTCGAACGGACCGAAAGTTTGCGCGAATTTTCGAACCCTATGGACGCGAACGTTCGAAATCAAACGTGCTAATTACAACGGCCAATATGCATGTTAATGTCATAAAACAGGTTTGGGGACCCGGGTCCTGCCCCAGGGGACATATATCAATGCAAAAAGAACTTTTAAAAACTAACGTTTTTTCGGGAGCAGTCATTTTAATGATGCATAAAGTGAAAAAAAAAAGTGAAATTTTCCTTTAAATATGGTCCCTGGGGGGTGTCTAAAGTATGCCTGTGAAGTGGCATGTGTTTCCCGTGTTTAGAACTGTCCTTGCACAAAATGACATTTGTAAAGGAAAAAAAGAAGCCATTTGAAACCACTTGCGGCTTTAGGTTTGTTCTTAAGTAGAATCTGAACAGGTACATTATGAAGTGTAGCTCCATCCCCAAAAAATCTATTTTTAAGCTTTTTGGAGAACATAGGGAGGGGTTATCACCCCTGTAACATTTGCTGTCTTTGCACATCTGTTCAGAACATGTCACCTCACTTTCCGTCCCAATGACAAATGTTTTTGGAAAAAGTGGGGTTTTAATTGAAACAAGGATTGGTGATAAAGTATCAGTAGAGAGGAGATACCTTTTTCCCAAATTAAATCTAACAGGATAGAATTTCCCTTCCTAGGGGTAGATTTCCTCTCACTTCCTGTTTTCTCTTTCCATTTGCAAGTAGGAGTCGTTTGTAAGTTGGATGTTTGAAAGTAGGGGCCTGGCGTATATACTCTGCAGAAATTTGCCCTATTAGATGTTGGTGTAGCCACAAGACTGGTGGGCACAGGAATGGGCCCTGCTGTGAGTTAATAGATCAAGATTTGTAATTGCATGCACCTGTTGAACAGGGCAGAAAAATTGGGGGTGGTGGTGGTGGACGGTGTTGCCACAAGACTGTAAGCTCTCACAGTTACTCTTGGTGGGCGCAGGAATGGGCCCTGCTGTGAGTTATTAGATCAAGATTTGTAATTGCAAGCACCTGATGAACAGGGCAGAAAATTTGGGCCTTTGGCGGTGGTGGTGGACGGTGTTGCCACAAGACTGTAAGCTCTCACAGTTACTCTTGGTGGGCGCAGGAATGGGCCCTGCTGTGAGTTATTAGATCAAGATTTGTAATTGCAAGCACCTGATGAACAGGGCAGAAAAATTGGGCCTTTGGCGGTGGTGGTGGACGGTGTTGCCACAAGACTGTAGGCCCTCATAGTTACTCTTGGTGGGCGCAGGAATGGGCCCTGCTGTGAGTTATTAGATCAAGATTTGTAATTGCAAGCACCTGATGAACAGGGCAGAAAAATTGGGCCTTTGGCGGTGGTGGTGGACGGTGTTGCCACAAGACTGTAGGCCCTCATAGTTACTCTTGGTGGGCGCAGGAATGGGCCCTGCTGTGAACTATTAGATCAAGATTTGTAATTACCCGCCCCTGTTAAACAGGGGCCGAAAAATTGTGCCTTAGGCACTGGTGCTGGTGCCACAACACTGCAACCCCTCACAGATACTGTACTTGGAGCACAGCAGTCACACGTGTTGCGAAGCATTTTTTTAAAAAATTGTAAGTACACGCCCCTGTTAAACAGGGGCTGAAAAATTGTGCCTTAGGCACTGGTGCTGGTGCCACAACACTGCAACCCCTCACAGATACTGTACTTGGAGCACAGCAGTCACACGTGTTGCGAAGCATTTTTAAAAAAAAATTGTAAGTACACGCCCCTGTTAAACAGGGGCTGAAAAATTGTGCCTTAGGCACTGGTGCTGGTGCCACAACACTGCAACCCCTCACAGATACTGTACTTGGAGCACAGCAGTCACACGTGTTGCGAAACATTTTTTTATAAAAATTGTATGTACACGCCCCTGTTAAACAGGGGCTGAAAAATTGTGCCTTAGGCACTGGTGTGGTGGCATGGATCATTGAGGAGGAGGAAGAGGATAGTCAGTGAACATAAGAGGACAGTCACTCAGCATCAGCATAGGCAGTCTTGAAGGGATGTGACATTAAAAATTATTCGGTTATATCCGCCTCAGGTGCCTGGTAGCTGGTGGTGATCCAAGACTGATTCATTTTGATGAAGGTCAGTCGATCAACCGAGGCGGTGGACAGGCGCACCCTATGATCGGGGACAAATCCTCCAGCAGCACTGAATGTGCGTTCGGAAAGAACGCTGGAGGCAGGACAGGCCAGTAGCTCAATTGCATACTGTGCAAGCTCTGGCCAGTGATCCATCCTCAGGACCCAGTAAGCCAGAGGATTTTCGGTGGGAAAGGTGTCCAAGTCTGACCTTGCCCCAAGGTATTCCTGCACCATGTATATCAGACGCTGGCGATGGTTGCTGGAACCGATCATACCTTGGGGCTGCGGACTAAAAAATTGTCTGAACGCATCGGTCAGACGTCCACCTTCCCCACCGCTCCTTCTGCTACTGACCGAAGCCTCAGCAACTCGTCGCCCAGGACCAGGAGTTTGTAACCTCCCAGTTTCTGGGAACGCGTTGCACAGACCTTTCTGCAAGGCCTCCCTGAGATGTCTCATCCTCTGCTCCCTCTGCGACGGCAAGATAAGGTCCGCAACCTTACCCTTGTACCGCGGATCAAGGAGAGTGGCCAGCCAGTAATGGTCCCTCTCCTTGATCCGAAGAACACGAGGATCCTTCCGCAGGCTTTGCAGGATCAGGGAGGCCATGCAGCGTAGGTTAGCTGAGGCATTCGGTCCGGAGTCTTCTGGGTCACTGAGGATGACATGATCGCCAGCCACCTCCTCCCAGCCACGTACAAGTCCACTGGTTTGTTGGGACTGTACATCATCCCTAAAAGACTGCTGCTGCTGATGCTGAGTGCCAGGCTCCACCTCCATGCTCACACAATCCTCCTCCTCCTCCTCCTCCTCCTCCTCCTCCTCATCCTCTTCCTGTGTGATGGGTGGGACAGAAGGAACACTGTCCGGATAAAGGGGGCCTTGAGAGGCAAGGAAGTCCTCCTCTTCCTGCCTCTGTTCTGCCTCAAGTGCCCTGTCCATTATCCCACGCAGCGTATGCTCCAACAGGTGGACAAGAGGGACAGTGTCACTGATGCATGCACTGTCACTGCTCACCATCCTTGTGGCCTCCTCAAATGGTGAGAGGACAGTGCATGCATCCCTGATCATGCTCCACTGACGTGGGGAAAAAAACCAAGCTCCCCTGACCCTGTCCTGGTGCCGTAGTCGCAAAGGTACTCATTGATGGCCCTCTGCTGCGTGTGCAGTCGCTGCAGCATGGCCAACGTTGAGTTCCACCTGGTGGGCATGTCACATATTAGGCGGTTCTTGGGCAGGTTCAGCTCCTTTTGCAGCTCAGTCAGCCGAGCACTGGCATTATAAGATCGGCGGAAATGCACACAGACTTTCCTGGCCTGCCTCAGGACATCCTGTAAGCCTGGGAACCTGCCCAAGAACCGCTGCACCACCAGGTTGAGGACGTGAGCCATGCAGGGCACATGGGTGAGCTGCCCCTGTCGCAGGGCGGAGAGGAGGTTGGTGCCATTGTCAGAAACGACCATTCCTGGCTTAAGCTGACGTGGCGTCAACCACCTCTCGGCCTGCCCCTGCAGAGCTGCCAGAACCTCTGGCCCAGTGTGGCTCCTGTCCCCCAAACACACCAGCGCAAGCACGGCATGGCATCTTTTTGCCTGCGTACTTGCGTAGCCCCTTGTACGCCTACGGAGCACCGCTGGTTCCAAGGACAGAGCACTGGAGGAAGAAGAAGAGGAGGGGGTGGAGGAGAGAGGTGTGTCACAACCAGTAGCAGTAGTAGCGTTTTGGAGGCGTGGTGGCGGAACAACCTCCAACACTACTGCACCTTGTCCTGCATCCCTCCCAGCTGCCAATAGAGTGACCCAATGGGCCGTGAAAGAAAGGTACCGTCCCTGTCCATGCCTGCTGGACCATGAGTCAGCGGTAATATGCACCTTACCGCTGACCGCCCTGTCCAGCGAGGCATGGACATTGCCTTCCACATGCCGGTAGAGAGACGGAATCGCCTTCCGTGAGAAAAAGTGGCGTTTGGGAACCTGCCACTGAGGAACCGCACATTGAACAAACTCACGGAAGGGGGCCGAGTCTACCAACTGAAAAGGCAGCAGTTGAAGTGCTAGCAATTTAGCCAAGCTAGCATTCAACCGCTGGGCATGTGGATGGCTGGGAGTGTACTTCTTTCTACGGTCCAGCAGCTGGGGCAGGGAAATTTGCCTGCTGCAATCGGACGTCGGTGTACTGCAAGTACTTGGTTGTGACACACCTAATTCTACACCTTCAGTCCTCTCAGAGCAGCTTTCAGAGAGGACTGAAGGTGTAGTGGGGATGGAGATCCCAGCTGATGAGGAGCAAGGAGAGGTCCGCTTAGTTCTTTGGTGTGGGTCTTTTATGTGTGCCTGCCAACGAGCTGCATGGCAGGTCGACATATGTCTGGTCATGCTTGTGGTGCCCAAGCGGCTGATGTTTTGGCCACGCGAGATTCGCTTGAGACAAATATTGCAAATAGCAGTGGTGCGATCTGATGCACTCGTCTCAAAAAAGGCCCACACCAAAGAACTTTTCTGATAACGTGCAGAGGCAGCGCCCTGCACAGGCGGAGCTCTGCGGTGTTGTACAGTTGCTGTGCTGGCCTCTACCTGGCCTCCAGGGGGCATCCTGCCGCGTTGGACATGTGACGCCGCATCCTCCTCCTCCTCGTCCTCCTCCTCATCCTCTCTCCCTTCAGGCACCCACGTGGAGTCAGTGACCTCATCATCCCCTCCCTCTTCACCACTAGAGCAAACCTGGCAGTAAGCTGCAGCTGGTGGAACAGTACTGCCAGATTCCTCAAGCTGGGTATCATCATCCGAGCCTTCGAATCGTTGGGCATCCTCCTGGAGCATGTACCCAACACTGTGCTCAAAGAGTTCGGGGGACTCCTCAGGAGGACATGGTGGGTCTAGGGAAGGGGTGGCTGATGATGCCATTGAGTACGCGTTGGCAGCTGCTCTGCCAGTACCCTGAGCCTGGGTGAGAGAGGATGAGGAGGATGAGGAGGGCTTGGTCATCCATTCTACCAAGCCTTCAGCATGATGCGGCTCCACATGTCCAGCTGCCGAAAACAAAGACGCGCGTGTCCCATGGCCACGTGCTGATGACGATGCACGACCACGTCCACGGCCACGGCCACGTCCACTAGAAACAGAGCCTGCCTGCCCTGTGTTCTTGGCTCTGCACGCTCTGCCTCCCCTTGGCGGTCTTCCAGCCATTGTAGTCGGTAGTCCTGTGGGTGCTGCTGAGAAGAAAATATAGGAGCTCTGTGTGATGCCACTAACACACTAGAAGTCCAATGGGTGCTTCTGCAAAGAAAATAGAGGAGCTCTGTGTGATGCCACTAACACACTAGAAGTCCTGTGGGTGCTGCTGAGAAGACAATATAGGAGCTCTGTGTGATGCCACTAACACACTAGAAGTCCTATGGGTGCTTCTGCAAAGAAAATAGAGGAGCTCTGTGTGATGCCACTAACACACTAGAAGTCCTGTGGGTGCTGCTGAGAAGAAAATATAGGAGCTCTGTGTGATGCCACTAACACACTAGAAGTCCTATGGGTGCTTCTGCAAAGAAAATAGAGGAGCTCTGTGTGATGCCACTAACACACTAGAAGTCCTGTGGGTGCTGCTGAGAAGAAAATATAGGAGCTCTGTGTGATGCCACTAACACACTAGAAGTCCTATGGGTGCTTCTGCAAAGAAAATAGAGGAGCTCTGTGTGATGCCACTAACACACTAGAAGTCCTGTGGGTGCTGCTGAGAAGACAATATAGGAGCTCTGTGTGATGCCACTAACACACTAGAAGTCCTGTGGGTGCTTCTGCAAAGAAAATAGAGGAGCTCTGTGTGATGCCACTAACACACTAGAAGTCCTGTGGGTGCTGCTGAGAAGACAATATAGGAGCTCTGTGTGATGCCACTAACACACTAGAAGTCCTATGGGTGCTTCTGCACAGAAAATAGAGGAGCTCTGTGTGATGCCACTAACACACTAGAAGTCCTGTGGGTGCTGCTGAGAAGACAATATAGGAGCTCTGTGTGATGCCACTAACACACTAGAAGTCCTATGGGTGCTTCTGCAAAGAAAATAGAGGAGCTCTGTGTGATGCCACTAACACACTAGAAGTCCTATGGGTGCTTCTGCAAAGAAAATAGAGGAGCTCTGTGTGATGCCACTAACACACTAGAAGTCCTGTGGGTGCTGCTGAGAAGACAATATAGGAGCTCTGTGTGATGCCACTAACACACTAGAAGTCCTATGGGTGCTTCTGCAAAGAAAATAGAGGAGCTCTGTGTGATGCCACTAACACACTAGAAGTTCTGTGGGTGCTGCTGAGAAGAAAATATAGGAGCTCTGTGTGATGCCACTAACACACTAGAAGTCCTATGGGTGCTTCTGCAAAGAAAATAGAGGAGCTCTGTGTGATGGGACTAACACACTTCAAGTCCTATAGGTGCTTCTGGGAACAAAATATAGGTCTGTGTGATGGGACTAACACACTTCAAGTCCTATAGGTGCTTCTGGGAAGAAAATATAGGATCTCTGTATGATGGGACTAACACACTTCAAGTCCTATAGGTGCTTCTGGGAACAAAATATAGGTCTGTGTGATGGGACTAACACACTTCAAGTCCTATAGGTGCTTCTGGGAACAAAATATAGGATCTCTGTGTGATGGGACTAACACACTTCAAGTCCTATGGGTGCTTCTGGGAAGAAAATATAGGTCTGTGTGATGGGACTAACACACTTCAAGTCCTATAGGTGCTTCTGGGAAGAAAATATATGATCTCTGTGTGATGGGACTAACACACTTCAAGTCCTATAAGTGCTTCTGGGAAGAAAATGTAGGTCTGTGTGATGGGACTAACACACTTCAAGTCCTATAGGTGCTTCTGGGAACAAAATATAGGTCTGTGTGATGGGACTAACACACTTCAAGTCCTATAGGTGCTTCTGGGAACAAAATATAGGATCTCTGTGTGATGGGACTAACACACTTCAAGTCCTATGGGTGCTTCTGGGAAGAAAATGTAGGTCTGTGTGATGGGACTAACACACTTCAAGTCCTATAGGTGCTTCTGGGAACAAAATATAGGATCTCTGTGTGATGGGACTAACACACTTCAAGTCCTATAGGTGCTTCTGGGAACAAAATATAGGATCTCTGTGTGATGGGACTAACACACTTCAAGTCCTATAGGTGCTTCTGGGAAGAAAATGTAGGTCTGTGTGATAGGACTAACACACTTCAAGTCATATAGGTGCTTCTGGGAAGAAAATGTAGGTCTGTGTGTGATGGGACTAACACACTTCAAGTCCTATAGGTGCTTCTGGGAAGAAAATATAGGTCTGTGTGATGGGGACTAACACACTTCAAGTCCTATAGGTGCCTCTGGGAACAAAATATATGATCTCTGTGTGAATGAATGAATGAATGATTTGTATAGCGCTGCAACTGCGAACTGAATCGCCTCGAGGCGCTTGATCCGACCTGCGTTGATTCCTTCTTAGAAGAGGTAGGTCTTGAGTTTTTTCCTGAAGGCCCGATGGTCTTTTTCCAAGCGGATGTTCGTAGGTAGAGCGTTCCATAGCCGTGGTCCTTGGACTGCAAATCTTCGTTCTCCCCTTGACTTGTACCGGGATTTGGGGACAAGGAGGAGGTTTTGGTCGTTAGATCGGAGGTTGCGATTGGGGGTGTAGTGTTGTATTTTTTCGCATAAGTATTGAGGAGCATCTCCTTGTGTGCATTTGTGGGTCAAGCAGAGGGTCTTGAATGTGATCCGATTCTTTACGGTTAGCCAATGGAGGGTCCTCAGGGATGGGGAGATGGATTCCCATGGTTTTTTTCCTGTGACTAGTCTTGCTGCCGTGTTTTGAATGACTTGTAGTCGTGCAATCTGGAATTTAGGTAGTCCTATGTAGAGGGAGTTTGCGTAGTCGAGTCGAGAGTTGATGATTGTTCCTACCACTACGGCTTTGTCCTTTTCTGGAATGAAGGGGATGAGTCTACGTAGCAGGCGTAGAAGGTGGTAGGATCCGCTGACTACTGATCCTATTTGTGCATTCATTGACATTTCTGAATCGAAGATGACACCGAGACTTTTGGCTTTTATGCTTAGGGGGATGGTCTGTCCAAGGATGGTGGGCGGAGTCCATGGTGTCGTAGATTTAGTTTTCCGGTTTGCATTTAGGAGAAGGAGTTCTGTTTTGGTTCCGTTAAGTTTGAGGGAGTTTGTGGACATCCAGTCGTCTATTGATGCGAGGCATTTTTCTAATTCCTGATATTGGTCTTTTTGTCCGGGGATCCGAAGGTAGAGTTGAGTATCATCTGCGTATGAGTGGAAGCATAGATCAGATTTGCTGATGATTTTTAGGAGTGGACGGATGTAAATGTTGAAGAGCACGGGTGACAAAGGTGATCCTTGAGGGACTCCATAGGAGACTGCACGGGATTCATATGTGAAGGCTCCAAGTTTCACTGTCTGTGACCGATTTCCTAAGAAGGAAGTGAACCATGGTAAGTCTGAAACTGTGACTCCTGCTACTTCTTTGAGGCGGGTGAGTAAAGTGTTGTGATCCAGTGTGTCAAATGCTGCACTAAGGTCCAGGAGTACCAGGAGACATGATTCTCCATCATCTGCTGCTTCCAAGGCATCATCCCATATTTTGAGGAGAGCTGTTTCTGTGCCATGGGACTAACACACTTCAAGTCCTATAGGTGCTTCTGGGAAGAAAATGTAGGTCTGTGTGATGGGACTAACACACTTCAAGTCCTATAGGTGCTTCTGGGAACAAAATATATGATCTCTGTGTGATGGGACTAACACACTTCAAGTCCTATGGGTGCTTCTGGGAAGAAAATATAGGTCTGTGTGATGGGACTAACACACTTCAAGTCCTATAGGTGCTTCTGGGAACAAAATATATGATCTCTGTGTGATGGGACTAACACACTTCAAGTCCTATAGGTGCTTCTGGGAAGAAAAATGTAGGTCTGTGTGATGGGACTAACACACTTCAAGTCCTATAGGTGCTTCTGGGAACAAAATATAGGATCTCTGTGTGATGGGACTAACACACTTCAAGTCCTATGGGTGCTTCTGGGAACAAAATATAGGATCTCTGTGTGATGGGACTAACACACTTCAAGTCCTATAGGTGCTTCTGGGAAGAAAATGTAGGTCTGTGTGATGGGACTAACACACTTCAAGTCCTATAGGTGCTTCTGGGAAGAAAATGTAGGTCTGTGTGTGATGGGACTAACACACTTCAAGTCCTATAGGTGCTTCTGGGAAGAAAATATAGGTCTGTGTGATGGGACTAACACACTTCAAGTCCTATAGGTGCCTCTGGGAACAAAATATATGATCTCTGTGTGATGGGACTAACACACTTCAAGTCCTATAGGTGCTTCTGGGAAGAAAATGTAGGTCTGTGTGATGGGACTAACACACTTCAAGTCCTATAGGTGCTTCTGGGAACAAAATATATGATCTCTGTGTGATGGGACTAACACACTTCAAGTCCTATGGGTGCTTCTGGGAAGAAAATATAGGTCTGTGTGATGGGACTAACACACTTCAAGTCCTATAGGTGCTTTTGGGAACAAAATATATGATCTCTGTGTGATGGGACTAACACACTTCAAGTCCTATAGGTGCTTCTGGGAACAAAATATAGGTCTGTGTGATGGGACTAACACACTTCAAGTCCTATAGGTGCTTCTGGGAACAAAATATATGATCTCTGTGTGATGGGACTAACACACTTCAAGTCCTATAGGTGCTTCTGGGAAGAAAAATGTAGGTCTGTGTGATGGGACTAACACACTTCAAGTCCTATAGGTGCTTCTGGGAACAAAATATATGATCTCTGTGTGATGGGACTAACACACTTCAAGTCCTATAGGTGCTTCTGGGAAGAAAATATAGGTCTGTGTGATGGGACTAACACACTTCAAGTCCTATAGGTGCCTCTGGGAACAAAATATATGATCTCTGTGTGATGGGACTAACACACTTCAAGTCCTATAGGTGCTTCTGGGAAGAAAATGTAGGTCTGTGTGATGGGACTAACACACTTCAAGTCCTATAGGTGCTTCTGGGAACAAAATATAGGATCTCTGTGTGATGGGACTAACACACTTCAAGTCCTATGGGTGCTTCTGGGAAGAAAATATAGGTCTGTGTGATGGGACTAACACACTTCAAGTCCTATAGGTGCTTCTGGGAAGAAAATATATGATCTCTGTGTGATGGGACTAACACACTTCAAGTCCTATGGGTGCTTCTGGGAAGAAAATATAGGTCTGTGTGATGGGACTAACACACTTCAAGTCCTATAGGTGCTTCTGGGAACAAAATATATGATCTCTGTGTGATGGGACTAACACACTTCAAGTCCTATGGGTGCTTCTGGGAAGAAAATATAGGTCTGTGTGATGGGACTAACACACTTCAAGTCCTATAGGTGCTTCTGGGAACAAAATATATGATCTCTGTGTGATGGGACTAACACACTTCAAGTCCTATAGGTGCTTCTGGGAAGAAAATGTAGGTCTGTGTGATGGGACTAACACACTTCAAGTCCTATAGGTGCCTCTGGGAACAAATATATGATCTCTGTGTGATGGGACTAACACACTTCAAGTCCTATAGGTGCTTCTGGGAAGAAAATGTAGGTCTGTGTGATGGGACTAACACACTTCAAGTCCTATAGGTGCTTCTGGGAACAAAATATATGATCTCTGTGTGATGGGACTAACACACTTCAAGTCCTATAGGTGCTTCTGGGAAGAAAATATAGGTCTGTGTGATGGGACTAACACACTTCAAGTCCTATAGGTGCTTCTGGGAACAAAATATATGATCTCTGTGTGATGGGACTAACACACTTCAAGTCCTATAGGTGCTTCTGGGAAGAAAATATAGGTCTGTGTGATGGGACTAACACACTTCAAGTCCTATAGGTGCTTCTGGGAACAAAATATAGGAGCTCTGCCTGCCACGAACACACTACAAGTCCTATAGGTGCTTCTGGGAACAAAATATAGGAGCTCTGCCTGCCTGCCACGAACACACTACAAGTCCTATAGGTGCTTCTGGGAACAAAATATAGGAGCTCTGCCTGCCTGCCACGAACACACTACAAGTCCTATAGGTGCTTCTGGGAACAAAATATAGGAGCTCTGCCTGCCTGCCACGAACACACTACAAGTCCTATAGGTGCTTCTGGGAACAAAATATAGGAGCTCTGCCTGCCTGCCACGAACACACTACAAGTCCTATAGGTGCTTCTGGGAACAAAATACAGGAGCTCTGTTTGCTGCCAGTGCCTGCCTGCCACGAACACACTACAAGCCCCTCTTTCTAAATCAATCTTTCTAAATGAATCTATCTAACTCAATCTCTCTAAGTAAATCTCTCTAACTAACTAAATCCAGCAGAGTGACACAGAACGATCCTGCTCTATCTACGCCGGAACAGCATGTGACCGGCGCAGACGGCGTGGCGGCCTTTTATAAGAGGGGGCGTGTACTAAAGCCCCTGAGCTGTAATTGGCTACAGGCGTCCTGCCTGTAGCCAATTATGGCTCTTCGAGTTTCCGGCGCTGTGATTGGCCAAGCATGCGGGGGTCACAGTGCATGCTTGTCCAATCATCAGCCAGCAATGCACTGCGCCGGCCGCGCCGGCCGCAATGCATTGCGGGGCCGCTCGCATCACACGAATGTGATGCGAACGGCCCAAATAGTTCTGGGCTCGCCGATCGAGCGAACGCCCGGTGCTCGATGCGAACATGGGTTCGCATCGAGCACCGGGCCCATCCCTACCATCCAGCTCTGGCAGTGGCTTGCCATGGCAAGATGGCCACCACTCATCTCTATGCCTTTGGAGGATCAGAGCGATGTCCCGATGTCACTTCTGGTTCTCAGACCATGGCTTTTTTTTCCCTTAGGGACAGTTCACACCAGATTCAGTACCGTGCGCTTTTTTTCTGTACTAAAAATGCATGCTCAGTGTTTTCCATGTATTCCAATGGCTCTAGTTCACACCATCCGGTCAGTTTTCGGTGCAATCCATCATAGGTGCCAAACCAGCATGATGTAACAATAATGGAATGTGCAATATGTGCTACAGATATCTATCCCTGTCCTGTAGATGTCTGTATATAGTCAACAGTAGTATGTGGAGATATGGGTTCCAGGGAGTGAAATCAGTCCTCGGGGATGCGCTCCCAACCAGTTTCGCTGGAAGTCCTGGCTGCCTCAGGGGAAATTACATAACGTCCTTGCTTACTTGTCTTTAAATAGAACAACACACAAAGAAAGACGTCTAACATCAGCCACACGAGATTCCAGAACCCATTTATACCACATAAACATGGTATTTGAAGCAATTACATCACCCGCATGCTAAATTGCTAATAGTAACAAATAATGGAATACTTTTTAATCTGTAAAAGAGCAAAGTAACAAAGAGCTGCTATAGATATTGTATATACTTCCTTATTATTCATAACATATGTATATTTGTCTATGTTAATTTGAACAGAATTAAAAATAAAAACATGCTGATCCTCGAATTTGCAAAAAAAAATAAAAAAAACATCATAACTGTTCTTCCCCATATGGGGCAGTCTTTATACTTGGGTCTCTCTACTGTATGCCCAAGAAACTCAATAAAAGTGAGAAAAAATAGATTAAATCATTAATACCAGGTGGTTGAATGGCCACAAATCCTCTTGTTTCCTTCTGTAACAGATTTTTTTTTTTAGATCTCCAGCTGTCTCCATGTCTTTGTGTATACATTCTAATCCCCAAAAACAGGGAAATTGATATTAATATCAATGCCAAATGTCTTGCTATGGGTGACTTTAACTTCCAGATATGAATGTCATAATTGGGGAGATATACTAAAACTGGTGCACATAGAATCTGGTGTAGCTGTGCATAGTAACCAATTAGAATTCTACATTTTATTTTGTCAAAGCATACTGTAATTGAACAAACTGATATTAGAAGCTGATTGGTTACTATGCACAGTCAGGGCCACTACAAGGGGTGGGCGGAAGGGGATCCTGCCCTGGGTGGTGTCCCAATATGCAGTGAGGGGGGCGCATTGGGAGCTTCCATGGTTCTCCTGCCTCATTGACAGGAGTGACTATCGTTCTCCCTCATTCGCGGCACTGTAACGATCCTCACTCTGCCTTATTTCTCACTCTCTTATCCGTGTAGATTTAAATCTGTCTTCTATAGCGTGTGCCATGCCCACTGTGTGCTTCTACACTGAACACGTGGAGGAATGCCGTCCTAGCTGAGCTCTCCTGAGCAGCGAGTAGTGATTACAGAAAACCGATATTTTAGTAGCAGCCGACAGAGACAAGAGCAGCTGAAAGATTGAAAGATCCCCTGTAATCACTACTGCAGTGCCTAAGATACGGCTCTGATATTCTGAACACCTCCATGCTCCCCCTCTCCCTCCAGTTATTGGATGCTAAGTCCACTGGGGTCCTAACCCCCAGCTCCCAGAGGAGGACAGAACTTCCCCTGGTATACACTTGCTCCTCCACCAATCTCCCACTGTGAGCTACAGCCACGCTGCTTAACGTAGGGGGCACGCTAATGTAAATGGGGGAGGGAGGAGGTCCCAGTTATGTAAGGGGGGCACACTAAGGTAAAGGGGGGAGGAGGTCACAGTTATGTAAGGGGGTACATTAATGTAAAGAGGGGAGGGGGTCACAGTTATGTAAGGGGGGGCACACTAATGTCAGGGGGTCACACTTATGTAAGGAGGGAGAACACTAATGTAAGGAGGGGGTGCACTTATGTAAGGAGGGAGCACACTAATGTAAGGGGGTGCACTTATGTAAGGAGGGGGCACACTAATGTAAGGAGGGGGTGCATTCTAATGTAAGAAGCGGGGCACACTAATGTAAGAAGGGGGTGCACTTATGTAAGGAGGGGGGCACACTAATGTAAGGAGGGGTGCTCTTATGTAAGGAGAGGGGCACACGAATGTAAGGAGGGGGTGCATACTAATGTAAGAAGCGGGGCACACTAATGTAAGAAGTGGGGCACACTAATGTAAGGAGGCACATTTATGATGGATAATTAATGTAGGAGGGGATTATAAAGGGGGCCAATGATGTAAGGGGGGACTTTACAGTGAGAGGACACATTGATGTAAGGAAGGACTCCTGTGTAAGCGAAGACTGTGATGTAAGAGAGGACTCTGATGTAAAGGGGGACTGTTGTGTGGAGGGAAGACCTCTTATGTAACAATTTACTTTTTATGTAAAGGAGGACAAGGGGGACTCCTGATTTAAAGGGGAACTATTGATGTGAAGGGAGGGGGGTTCTTGATGTAAAGGTGGACTCCTAAAAGGGTCGGGGGGATTCTGATGTGAAGGTTGCTAAGTAGTCTGTGAAAGGTTTGCTGAAAAACATATTTAATGGGAAAAGTGTTCCTTGTACTTAGTGTTATACGTGCCTGATAAGCAGGGCACAGGTTATGCAATTTTCTTTCCTTAAATTGCTTGATTCCCACAGTCAGTGTTGATGGGGGAATCCCTCCCGCGGTGCTATTGTGTTCTGCTAGTGGGGAGCCTTCCTGGCCAACAGAACACATGATTATTGCTAGCTTCTATAACCACTGGCAGTAATCGCATGTAAAAGATCCAACAGGCTGGTTGTACCCAAGTCAATTAATGGATCGACTTGAGTACAACCAGCCAGCCCACAGATGAATCAAGTCTTGGCCCGTTCCTGCAAAATCACATGTTTTCCCATTATGCACAGGAATGTGCATCCCTTTAGCAGACACACAGCAGTGCCATTGATGGCACCCCTATGCGTCTACTAATGCACACATTTTCATGGGCCTCAAACTGCATGGTGCCGCAGCATCATGCGGTTTGGTGTGGGGTGTATTTTAAAAAGGGTCAGGGACTTTTCCAAGTTTTCTGCATGTAGGGCAGCCTATTTAAATAAAGGGGCTGCCCTAAACACAGAAACACATGCACACTCGATTGCACCTGTAGGTGTGAACCTAGCCTAACTATATTTTAAATTTTCTAACTCAAATTTTATCGTTCACAGTCTCTAGCAAGCCTTAACTCAGATCCCTTTGTGCATTTTGTCATGATTCCATTACATCCAACTGTCCACTAAATGTGACAGGGGGTCATTTTTTCCGGTATACAAAGCCTCACAGCTGCAGCATGTGTATAGCCCCATACGTCTGCCTTTGTAGCCTGGGGGGATGTTAAAACAACCCACCAACCCCAATTGTAAACAAGGCCTTAAGGCTCATTCACGGAAGTGGGTTGCGGTAAAAGCAGGCAGTGTCAAACACCAGCAATGATTGCAACACATCTGAAGGAACCCTTTCAGTCTCATTTCCTCTGAACCCCCTAGAGCAGTGATGGCGAACCTTGGCACCCCAGATGTTTTGGAACTACATTTCCCATGATGCTCAACTACACTGTAGAGTGCAAAACATCTGGGGTGCCAAGGTTCACCATCACTGCCCTAGAGTCCTTTAGTTCCGTGCACCCTACAGAGCCTAACTTCCAGCTCCCCTCCTTCATACCACTGACTTAGATGCCAATCAGTCCTCTTCAGACTGATACCAGTGACACAGTGACATTTTTTCCTTCCAGTGACACCACCAACACAGGGACATTTTTTCTTCCTTCCGGTGACACCATGGATGCAGGAACATTCTTTTGTTTCAGTGACATCACTGATCACCTATCGTCACTGTTAGCCCCATATTTATGCACCAATTTTAAACTATTCAGTTCACTGTAGTGTAACACAACAATTGTTACTATTTTGGTACACATCACATATATTACATACATTACAAACCTAATACCACTGTTACCTTATCCTGAGGGGGGGGGGGGGGGGGGTGGCGCAGTTTGCCATTTTCAAGCTGGGCACCAGATAACCCTGTCCTGGCACTGTGCACAGCTGCACCAAATTCTGTGTGCACAAGCCTTAGTAAATCCCCCCAATGTCTTTTAGATGATCATACATCTTTTTCTAAGTGGTTTGCCTTGCCTTTGCCTTGCCAATATAAAACTCCCACACAGGCATGATAGAACATAAGCGACTCCCACCATGTTGCATTCTGTATGGTGTTGGGATTTAAACCTGTTGTCATTAGTAAGTGAGATTTCCATGCCTTGACACAAATGTTGACATTAAATACAATGGCAACGTTTGAAAGCACCTATAGTCTCACAATGATTCTTTTTTGATTTGCCTCTCCATGCTAGCCTTGGGCAAATCAGGGACCACCTGTCTAATTTCAGAATCATTCAGTAACAAATGCCAATACTTATTTCTAATATTTGAAAATAACCTGTCATCTGTTTTACTACATAGAAATGTGTATTATATTTATTATATTGTGATTCTCTCCCCTGACACTACCTGTTGTGTATGAGAGATTCCTTAGGCATATTATAGGCATTTGGCCTTTTTGTATGCTTTATTCTTTAAATAATTCGCAAATGAATTCAAAACATGTTTTTCTTTTTTGGTTGTTAGTCCCCATTCATACCGGCTTACTACAGCATAGGCATGTGTAAGGTCCGTGCTTACATCCACAGGTGTTCTGTGCATCCCCATGCAGGCAGTCGCATTCATATCACTTGGGATGCAGGGGCTGCACACACAAAGAGTGCACAGCCAGGTCAAAGATAGTGTGAATTAGGGGCTGTACACTTGTAACTGTATAGATATCAATTTGGGAGCAGCGGCTGTAGCCATGTAGCCGCTGTGTCCCAATTGACATGAATTCGACTGCCTGCATGGGAATGCAAGCTACATGCCCGTGCGTGTAAACACAGCCCTCGCACAGGTATACTCTGCAGTGTAAATGAGACCTTACAATTGACTAGGGATGAGCCGAACACCCCCCCGTTCGGCTCGCACCAGAACCCGCGAACGGACCTAAAGTCCGTGCGAGCTTTAGAACTCTATTAGTTATAATGGATGTGAACGCTCTAAATTAAAAGTGCTAATTTTAAAGGCTAATATGCATGTTAATGTCATAAAAAGTGTTTGGGGACCTGGGTCCTGCCCCAGGGGACATGGATCAATGCAAATTTTTTTTTTTAAAAACGGCCGTTTTTTTCAGGAGCAGTGATTTTAATAATGCTTAAATTGAAACAATAAAAGTGTAATATTCCTTTAAATTTCGTACCTGGGGGGTGTCTATAGTATGCATGTAAAGGGGCGCATGTTTCCCGTGTTTAGAACTGTCTCTGAAAAAGTGTCATTTTTGCAAGTAAAAAAGCTATTTAAAATCACTCGCGGCTAATGTGTATTGACGGCTCCCGTAATACAGAGAACAGTCATTCATTGAAACTGAAAGTCATTCATAAAAAAAAAAAGTCATTGATAAAAAATAAAAAAAATGAAAAAAAAAAAAAGCGTAGGGGTCCCCCCAAATTCAATAACCAGGCCCTTCAGGTCTGGGATGGATATTAAGGGGAACCCCAGCCAAAAAAAAAAAATGGCGTAGGGTCCCCCTCAAAATCCATACCAGACCCTTGAGGTCTGGGATGGATTTTAAGGGGAACCCTAGCCAAAAAAAATGGCGTGGGGTCCCCCTCAAAATCCATACCAGACCCTTATCCGAGCACGCAACCTGGCAGGCCGCAGGAAAAGAGGGGGGGACGAGAGCGCCCCCCCCTCCCACCTGAACCGTACCAGGCCACATGCCCTCAACATTGGGAGGATGCTTTCGGGGTATAAGACCCCAAAAGCACCTTGTCCCCATGTTGATGAGGACAAGGGCCTCATCCCCACAACCGTGCCTGGTGGTTGTGGGGGTCTGCGGGCGGGGGGCTTATCGGAATCTGGAAGCCCCCTTTAACAAGGGGACCCCCAGATCCCGCCCCCCCCCCTGTGTGAAATGGTAAGGGGGTACAAAAGTACCCCTACCATTTCACCAAAAAAGTGTGAAAAATGGTAAAAATGACAGGAGACGGTCTTTGACAATTTCTTTATTAAAATCTTCTTTCTTCTTTCTTCGGTTTCTTCATCTTCTCCTTCCGTCATCTTCTTCCATCTTCTTCCATCTTCTTCCATCTTCTTCTTCCTCCGATCCGCTTCTTCTTGCGCTGGTCTTCTCGTCCGGCATCTTCTTCCGTCGGCGTCGGTGTCGCTGTCGGTGTCTCTTCTTGGGCCGCTCCGCGCAATGGGAGGCTCCCGCTGTGTGAGGCTCCGCTCCGTCTGACAGGTCTTTTATAACGGAGGGCACCTGGTGACCCCGCCCCCCTCTGACGTCATGGGGAAAGCCATAGGGAATTCCCCATGACGTCTCCGTGCAATAAAGGAATTGTCAAAGACCGTCTCCTGTCATTTTTACCATTTTTCACACTTTTTTGGTGAAATGGTAGGGGTACTTTTGTACCCCCTTACCATTTCACACAGGGGGGGGCGGGATCTGGGGGTCCCCTTGTTAAAGGGGGCTTCCAGATTCCGATAAGCCCCCCGCCCGCAGACCCCCACAACCACCGGGCACGGTTGTGGGGATGAGGCCCTTGTCCTCATCAACATGGGGACAAGGTGCTTTGGGGGGGACCCCAAAGCATCCTCCCGATGTTGAGGGCATGTGGCCTGGTACGGTTCAGGCGTGAGGGGGGCCGCTCTCGTCCCCCCTCTTTTCCTGCGGCCTGCCAGGTTGCGTGCTCGGATAAGGGTCTGGTATGGATTTTGAGGGGGACCCCACGCCATTTTTTTTGGGCTAGGGTTCCCCTTAATATCCATCCCAGATCTGAAGGGCCTGGTTATTGAATTTGGGGGGACCCCCACGCTTTTTTTTTTTTTTTTTATTAATGAATGACAGTTCTCTGTGTTACAGGAGCCATCAATTCATTAGCCGCGAGTGCTTTTAAATAGCCTTTTTCCTGCAAAAAATTACACTTTTTGCAGGGAAAGTTCTAAGCACAGGAAACCTGCCCCCCTTCACAGGCCACCTATAGAGACCCCCCCTGATGTGATACTGCAATGCTGTTCTAACAGCACGCACACACAAATCCCCAGAAATAGAGCATAACTTGTCAGCAGTCAGCAACACACTGATACGCTGACACTGTGACTGAAACATAATATGCGAGGCCGCCGCCGCGGCGGCCTCTTATACCGTGGGGCGTGTACTAAAGCCCCTGAGCTATAATTGGCTACAGGCCTCCTGCCTGTAGCCAGTTATGGCTATCCTCGCTGCCGGCGCTGTGATTGGCCAAGCATGCGGGGTCACAGTGCATGCTTGGCCAATCATCAGCCAGCATTGCACTGCGACTAGCGCAATGCATTGCGGGCCACTCGCATCACACGAATTTGATCCGAGCGGCCCCAATAGTTCTGGGCTCGCCGAGCGAGCGAACGCCCGGTGCTCGATTCGAACATGGGTTTGAATCGAACACCGGGCCCATCCCTACAATTGACATAGAAAACGATAGATACTGTATGTTATGGATGAGAAAGAAGTATATACATTATCTGTAGCAGCCCTTTGTTACATGTTTGATGGATTATTAATAATCCCATCATGGGTTATTATTAGTAGACTCAGGGTGATGTAATTGCATGAAATGCCATGTTTATGCGGAATAGATGCATTCATGCATTGGGCATGGGTAATGCTAGGCATTTGTGTTGCTCTATTTAAATGCAAGCAGTCAAGGACAATGTTATTTCCCTTGAGGCAGCTGGCAGACTTCTGGCGAATCTGATAGGGAGAGGGACCCAAGGGCCGAATTTACCACGTTGCACCCTGTACCTTTACATACTACATGGCAGTCTGTACAGACATCTACAAGATACAGATACAGTGCCTTGAAAAAGTATTCATACCCCTTGACATTTTTCCAAATTTTGTCATGTTACAACCAAAAACGTAAATGTATTTCATTGGAATTTTATGTGATAGACCAACACAAAGTGCCAAATAATTGTGAAGTGGAAGGAAAATGATAAATGGTTTTCAACATTTTTTACAAATAAATAAATGAAAAGTGTGGCATGCATTTATATTCAGCCTCCTTTACTCTGATACCCCTAACTTAAATCTAGTGGAACCAATTGCCTTCAGAAGTCACCTAATTAGTAAATAGAGTCCACCTGTGTATAATTTAATCTCAGTATAAATACAGCTGTTCTGTGAAGCCCTCATAGATTTGTTAGAGAACCTTAGTGATCAAACAGCATCATGAAGGCCAAGGAACACATCAGACAGGTCAGGGATAAAGTTGTGGAGATGTTTAAAGCAGGGTTAGGTTATAAAAAAATATTCCAAGCTTTAAACATCTCACAAAGGACTGTTCAATCCATCATCCAAAAATGGAAAGCGTATGGCACAACTGCAAACCTTCCAAGACATGGCCGTCCACCTAAACTGACAGGCCAGGCAAGGAGAGCATTAATCATGGAAGCAGCCAAGAGGCCCATAGTAACTCTGCAGCTGCAGAGATCCACAGCTCAGGTGGGAGAATCTGTCCACAGGACAACCATTAGTTGTGCAATCCACAAATCTGGCCTTTATGGAAGAGTGGCAAGAAGAAATTCATTGTTTAAAGAAAGTCATAAGAATTCCGGTATTCATTTTTCGCAAAACCATGT